>JAMBLF010000844.1:0-178227 GCA_030578115.1 Leucoptera coffeella | reverse complement strand
TTTATGTTTTTTTATAATGTTTATTTTATTACTTAGACATTGAAAAGATGGTCATTATAAATTCCAGCATAACCTTTAATGATCTTAGTATAATTTTTACGAATAGGATACGATTTACTTATGGTAACTCTATCCTTTTTCCGAAAATCAGTTCTGTTATAATTTTAAGGCCATGATATTACTTATATCATTTAATACTTCGTAATAATTATTTACATGCTTTATAGCATATAAGAAGTACTCTACTAAATCCCAGCTGCTCCACAATATGTTTGTTCTGTGCAAGCACATTGCGTCTTAATATCATAGGACCTGACCTCATTTCTCTAAGGTTGTATCAAGATCAAAACTATGTACACGTACTAACAGTTTCACTCTAAAGAAGAATACATTGTATTAGTTAGTAAGAAATAGAATACTTTATATGATACTTGCGACCCGCTCCGGCTTCGCACTTTTGGCTATTTAATGTATAAACCTTTCTCTTGAATCACTCTATCTACTAAAAAAAACTGCATCAAAATTCGTTGCGTATTTTCAAAGATTTAAGCATATAAAGGGACATAGGGACAGAGAAAGCGACTTTGTTTCATACTATGTAGTGATATTGAAGAAGTTTGACATTTAAAGTTCTTTCATAGATATAGCGGATAGATAGGTAGGGTTACGAAAGGAATTTATAAAGCCAAACTAGAAGGTAGAGTTGGACGGGGCCATTTAGGACATATACAGATCAAATTGGAAACATTCTTCTCAAGGAGGGTGTAAGCTGGAAGAATAGAAGAGCATGTATGAGAAAGTTAATGGTCGTGAGTGAAGCAAGGGAATTGTCGGGATCGTTACAGGTTGCAATGGAGTGTCTGTCTATACTCTTAGGGACGTAGAGGCGTGAATTAATTAATTAGACGAGCGAAAATGTATGTTTTATAATTAACAAAAAAGGGGATCCGTGATCTCCCTCTTTAGACAATAGGTCATTTTAGCTACTAATAAACTTATATAGGTATTTTACCATATCTGTTTTTTTACTCTAATTTAAAAAGTTTAAAATTCTACCCTAGAAATCGATAAAGTATGAATGTATATTTCTAAATAAAATTCTTACACCGAATGCTACCAATATCGATTTCAAATATGTATTGAATAGAAATTGTTTTAACATGATACCAAATGTGGCTTGTCGTTTGTGTAAGGGTGGTTTCAGATTAGTGTTTTATATCGCGCCATTAAGGGTTAAGGTTTTTGGTTACTTGCCAAGCAGTCTCAGGTTTCTATGGCAACCATCTGTTTATGGAGCGAGTATGGTATTTCATTATAGTGTTTCTTATTTATATTGAGCATATAATAGCTTGAACAGTGCTGTATATAATATAGAACTAACTATGAATAGCTTCTTAATATCAACCAGTGTTGTATAGAATACATATAGTACTAATTGCGATTATGTTTTAAAGTGTACTTTTATAAGATAAAGCTTTACTAATACATGCTTTATAACTTGTATAAACATTCTTGTCATTTATAAGCAGATTACCAATAACTTATCTGATATACATAAACTAAAAGTTAAAGGAAATTAAACCAGCAATTATTAAGTTCTTATCTCTTATCTAGAGTATCAACACACGCGTGAACTTTATTAAAAATCAATACCAGTTGTAATAGAACTTAACGTACACGTGTCTTATTGAAGCATATAGCATTTCACTAACAAAAACTCCAGTCCAAAACAGCCCTTATTCAAGGTGAACGTTTTCCTTTGTGAACACGAAATCCATAAAAGGAGTGTGGCAAACGACGTCGTTTAGAATACTGGGAGCTTAGTAGACGTCATTACAGAGAAGCATCACTGATTATGACAAAAAGGCACCGAGTAATGGGAATTCCATTGCCCCAGCTTAATTAAAAACCATGAAAAATCACCTTTTGAACGGCTTATTACTATTCGAGTCAGGACGCCTCGACGGTCGATCTGATTACGTGGATTCCAGAGGCCATTTAGAGTATTTAATTTGGTGGGGATTTGGCCACAAATCTTGGATAGGTTCAAGCTCTTAGATAGAGTGTTTGGACGTGGGAAGTGGATTTGTTAAATACATGTGGTGAGAGAAAACATCGTGACTTTAGGTTTGTGTAAATGTAATCAAAATAGTAAAGTAATGTCTTAAACCACTTGTCATATTGAGTGCAGATTATCTGGTGATATAATTTAATATAAGTGAAAGTTTCAATGTGGATATAAATGTTTATTTAAATACCTAAAAATATAAAACTACATCTTCTGTTATCATGATTATCCGTGGATAAAGTTTCGGAGGCATAACCTACACGGTCCTTTATTCTTTATTTTTGCATTTAGCAATTCTTTATTGGATTTGTGAAAATTCTAATATCGTGTATTGGTGAAATGTTTCTAGTTCATCGCTAAATAAATCTCAACAACCACTAGTACCTTAGTTGCCTCTACAACATGTTGGGAGGAAATAAGAGGCAGTAACATTGTGTTTACGGAAACACGGTTAAAGCTAACGAATCCCTCTGATCAGTGGTATTAACCCATGTTTCTATAAGTTTAATTATGAATTCATTGACTCAATAACAGAATAAACAATTTTATGTTCTATTTACGTTTCATCTATCTCCTGAAAAGGATGAGTTTCAAAGCTTTAAAATTAAATCATTTTGTTCAATACACTCGCTACGTGAAATTAGCAATCAGAAGTTAAAATTCTTCAAGAATCTAACTTGATTCCGATACTAAATTGGCCGAAGTTTCTCAAGGAAGAGTGTGTTTTGCTCTTTCAGCCAATCAAAGTTTCCGATCCGAGTGTCGTCACAAGCGCTTCGACGAATCGAATATACCAAATCTGAATTTCAAACAGCCACTTTCAATATTACTACTTGACATAAGTCTGTAATACGATTTACTTGGCTGTTTAAACACTGTTCAGTGTACAGACTGCTTTATGTTATTCAAAGACGTTGGGTTCGTAGTTTCGGAGTATGGGTGATGCTGTTAACTTAATCAAACGATATACATATACACTCATGGCGTTTGATACCTTTTGCGGATGATAGATCCTCAGTTACAAAACTTCTCTTTATATTAGGAAGCTAAGGGAAATAACTAAGCTAGCTCTTACGACAATTGAAGAAGAGAGCCTTTTTAAACATTTAATTAACATTCTACTCTTATATTCGTGCAGCAAAAATAAATAAAATTGTTGACAAACAACAGACTAAAACACTAATAAAAATACACTTTTAAAATGCACCAATTCAGGTGAAGAAAAACGTTATGAGTATTTACTAGACCACATGTGCTGAAAGATTTTCCCAAACTTTTTGTTCTGTCAAACCCCTTTAAGGGGCGTGTACGTACTAGAGCGACGCCATAGTGCAATCTCATTTTCCAAATTGACTTAGGAAAGTCAAGCACATGCTGTTTATTACGAGGAGGAAACTCTAAAGGGAAAAAACTTCGATATTATTAAAACAAAGTGATTTTGACTTTCAGGGGTGGAGGACAAAAGTTGGTTTTGTGCAGATTTGGTACTTTAGTATAATGTATCCAATTTCTACTTGAGTTTATCATAAAAGGGTACCTTTTCAATGGCTTAGAAAGATCGGTTGTAAGAAATTTTCGAACAGCTTTTTATAATAATAATCTTCACTCAGTGGAGTTAATTATTTAAAGAAAGTAAAACATTTAATTTTCATTAATACACCTTACAGCTTAAACACAACAAACAAATCAAATCAATTAAACTATTATACGTATAAGTAATCGACACGTTGCTAGAAATAATCTACAGTACAGGTATTATATCAATCCCCGTAATTCTGGAAAAGATGTACAAAACCTTGTACCCAAATAATTCTTTGGTCTTTTTTAAGGTGTAGGTAATCTATGTCATCATTAAGTGAGATGAACTAACTCAAGCAATCCGTAGTAGCACAAAAAAAAATAAGCTAACTTTTGGTTTGGTTTCCAATGTATCAAGTGCGATATGACAAAATTTTAAACTGTATATGAGTCCATGTACACAAGAATTAATGGCGCCATTATAACGTAACTGTATACTTACTATTTTCATGTGATGTTTCATTGAGGTTAGGTATTAGTTTTGCAAACGTCATTTCTAAATATTGCTCTGGGTACAATCTGAAATAAAAGAAAACTTGAATCAGTATCAATCAATCCTTTTTAATCATTATTCTTTGCGAGGATATATGCTTTAGTCACCTCTTACGATGAGTAAAGACAGCTACTTAGCATTAATGTATTTATATTTTTGTCACCCAATAACCTTCGCAGTGAACATGAGTCACTTAGCTCTCTCATTAACCATAAAACTTTAATGGTGAATGTATATATTATTTTCTTTTATAGGTATATTTTGTACTATCAAAAACTCTGACATCATATCAACAACAAGCCATAAGCTGGGACAAATGCCGATGTAAAGTAAGAAAGTAACTAACTATTCTGATGTAACTAACTACCAGCCGTTATTATTAGCATGCCGAGTTCAGAAGAATCTATTAGCCGATGAGCTAGCAATCTCTCAGCACTGTACCATATCAATATCATAACAACCCCGATACATCGTTCTTATTACGAGACGTAGATTTGGTCCACTCTGAAAGGAAGGCACGGACGAGTATGTATACATACTTATTATATTTCATTATTTTTTATTGGACACATACTGTTTGTTCTTTATTCTTATTGCACATATTTAAAGACGCTGAGAAATTGTACAATATTAATTACAATAACATACACAGAGAACTTATACAATTTACATTAACGATCACAGAGAATTAAATTTTGAATTAAACAATAGGCCTACATATCCCGTTTAGGAATTACCACCAGAAGACCATATCAAAACGTATGAAAAGAAAACCTATGTGATCATACACACTTTTCACCCACCCTTGACATTTAAAACCCGTATCAGCCGCAGAGTAATTGGTGCAAATATCGCTCGCGTGCACCAACGAATCGATAGCCATTCACTCCAGTGCCTGGGGACTGAGTGTGGCCACTGGACGCACCAATTAATACCGATCCTGCTCTACCTATATGTGCCGAGTGTGTATAAGGAGATGTATATATGTTGATGAAGCGGAAATGGTTTGTCAGGATCGAGAAAAATTGTGACAGTTTTCTAATTAATACCGATCTTAGTCTACATATATACATATGCCTAGTGTGTATGTATGTCGATTAAGCGCAAAGGTTTTGTCAGGATCGCGGTAAATGGCGATATTTTCTCTGCTTGCTTTGCTTTGACATGTTATGCTTTGCTTTGTAATGCTATTGGTGTAAGGACATTTGGTCTGTGAAATATAATCATATTAGAAATTACGTTATGACTTTTATTTGATATGTATATGATAATTGTATCGTTGCTTTACGTGTGTTTACATTTGAATTATTATTAGAGGTCATAGGTTTGATTCCCGGCTTTGCATAATGTAATGAATAACATTTAAAAATTAAGATTTACGTCCATTATTCACAGTCGCTAACGGTAAAGGAAAAAATCCTAAGGAAATCTGCCTGTCCTTCGGAATAGGTAATAGCTACAGTACATTAATACATACAGTTTACTAGGAATCACGTTGGCTGCAGTCTATCTAGTGAAACGCGGGCTTTAAGTGGCTCATTCCTAACATGCCGGTGTAATTCGGAGATAGACAACCAAGCCTCTAACGGTAGTTACACAATAAAATAAAAAAGGTAGAGTGCGCAAGTTGTGAAACGTATGTACTCGTATATTCTGTGACATATTACGAAGAAACAAAAGCTCGTTCGAATTATAGCAAATCCCTTATCCCGTTTTCATTGTGTTTTAATACCCGTTTTAGTACTCTAAAACCTTTAACCACTAGTGGCTTTTGAATGCCGATACGCTCCTAAGTTTATAATCCTGAGAAATCGTAAAACGAAATTGTGGAACAGATTGTGCTTACGGAAATAGAATCCTATTTACTTTTGTTCACATACATTCACTGCGTAACCCGACTATACATATAAATATGCAAGATTGGAAATGGTGAAAAACTTACAGAAAAATGCTGTTCATCCTGATAGAAGATGGAGAAATGAATGTGTAATAGTCATTGATATACATATGTGTGTATTTTTTGAAATCCTTATAGCAAAATTCAACATTAATGATATTGTACATAGTTGTAGATATATATTATGTAAGATTGCTTTATTTCTACCTAGTAGGAACATGTCTTAAAAGATGCTGAAAAGAGTCACCTTAATCCCGGTAATTATCTTCAAGTTTCATATAGTTAGAACGAAATAGAAACACGTCTAGTGCATGTATGTTATGTAGCTTAATAAACACTTTTTGAGAAGAATTTAACTATTACGTTCATAAGCCATAGTCAAAATCAATTGATCTTTCAGAAAGTGAAATATAAGTAGCGTATATCCCATAATAACAATTAACGTATTCAAAATACACATTCACATCTACCCATAAAAGAGGTAATGGTACAAAAAGTTTCCTCATTCCTTTCCATCCGTTGTCACATTTAACCTGTTCCCAAAAGCATTTTGCTGATGGATCCCTCCAAACACCTTTAAGACTTTAATGCCCCACTTTTCCTTACAACATAGGGATGAGGAAACTAAATTCAACATTGTATTGAATGTCAGAACGGATACGATGTCAAGAATGACAATGAAATTACCATAAAACATACAATAACCTGATCATAAAAGTTGACGAAAAATATCAATGTTCAGGTGTACATGTTTTGTAATTTCATCTCAATTGCAATAAGGATAGAGTTTATTTTTGAATGCTATACTGGATTAAGAGATTATTATAATCTAAATAGCTCTTCCAAGATAGTCTGGAACGCAGATTAATGCAAACTAGCTGCCGTTCTTCCCGGCACGTCGTAGGAGGCGACTGAGGGACTGCAGGTAAATGGAATCTGTTGGGCGTTAGGCTAGCAATCTGCCACAAATGATCCATATAACATTACAAACCCAATATTCATGCTAAAAAGTAGCCTTTGATATTCAATATTGCCATTCTCAAGGTTTTATCCACCCCGAAAGGAATAAGAGGACGTGAATGTATACGTATGTAAACAACTGTCTTGCGTACGGCGGCGGTATGATGTAAGAGGCGATGGAGGAGCTACAGGTATTATTCGATGATAATCTAGAAACAATGATACTATCTATGCTTTTAACATCATTTTCCCAATAAAACATATTACAGTCAGATAGACACCATATTGAAAAAGAGTGACGTTAGAAGCACCTCTAACCGCCAAGTATGTATGAGGAGTGTCAATGAAGCGAAACTTGTCTGACAGATGTATTCGTGATCCCTGGCTACCCCTTTACAGGGAATAAGTCGTGATGTGTATATATGTATGTTTAGTAACCTATTCCGCGAAATAGGATCCTGTATGATTTCCCTAATAACAGGTTAAATATAACGAAACGTGAATTACAAACCCGGCACAAATTATGTGTATTCATGAATAATATACAACTTCTGCCCACTCTATAAGGAAATACATACTTCGTACAGAAGTTCTGCTCAATATTTCATTCGAAGAATGTTCAATGTAAATCAAATTGACGCAGTTCCATGAAGAATCGATTTCAAAAGAACCGATATTGAACTTGTTTACTTTGTGCTACTGCAAACAATTACAAAAGAACGGACTTTGATTACAGTTTGTTCAAAAGAGCGAATAAATTCGATGTTTTTGGTATCGATCATGTATCGATGCAGGTGAATAGTGGAATCGGTAGGCCGCCTTTAATATGACGAATGGATTTTGAATTAAAATATCGACATTTATGTTGAATGATTAATAACTAACGGGACTTATCGCGTATGTTTATGTGTATGCATCGTCAGTCTGCCCGTGACCATGGCTGCTACAACGTAGCCGACACTTCGGGTTAATATATAAAAACATACGCGATAAGTCCCGTTAGTTATTAATCATGAGTATAAATCGCGAATCTCTTAAAACTATAATTTATGATGAATATTTAAAATACATATACACATAAATTTACATTCACATCCTGTAATACCTTTCGGGGTGGACTGAACCTTGGAGATCTCCTAGATAACTTTATACCGTAAATATTGGGGTAGCGTTGTCGTAATGGAACATTGGTTAGACGTTGCTAACCCATCGCTCAATAAATTCTATTTATCCCTAGTCTCTGACTCTTCTTCTACGACATACCAGAAAGAACGGCAGCTAGTTAGCATTCTTTTTACGTGTCAGACAGCACATGAGAAATTATACATGAACATACTAATTACAGCTTTTTACGCAGAATTTGCTTACTTAGTTTATCTATATTTATAGTTGATAACCTTTACGTTTTGAAGATTTCTAATATATATATATATAATATTTTCGTACTTAGTGCTTATAAGATACTCATAAAGTAGCATTAGTAAGTAGTATGTAAGTCCTAGCTAGCAGTGGTTTTAATTGTTATATTAAGGTATGTTTGCTTCCAAATTTATTATGAACAATAAAAACAAACAAACGCTTTCACGACCATTAACCCATGCACGGTAGTCAGAGGTTCAGGTTGGTAGTAATTCTAGGTAGACCTCGAACCCACGTGTTAACCAGATAGTTAGTCCTCAATGTGACAGGTTTCAATGTTCTCATAAAATTAATTGAATATTCTCCTTCAAAAATCAACTGAAAGTGAGCAAGTAGTCAAGTTACGTAATTTTAATTAAAATTCACTTAATAATGTTTATTGAAATTTTCTTTAAATATTTGTTGTACGTATTATATTTTTTTTAGAGCAGTATAGATAGTATAGTAGTAAGTGTAATAAGTATAGTATACATTAACAAATCTTACACACATACAGACCACGCACGATTCCCTGTAGAGGGCCAATTAAAACCACTGCTAGCTAGGACTTACATACTACTTACTAATGCTACTTTATGAGTATCTTATAAGCACTAAGTACGAAAATATTATATATATATATATTAGAAATCTTCAAAACGTAAAGGTTATCAACTATAAATATAGATAAACTAAGTAAGCAAATTCTGCGTAAAAAGCTGTAATTAGTATGTTCATGTATAATTTCTCATGTGCTGTCTGACACGTAAAAAGAATGCTAACTAGCTGCCGTTCTTTCTGGTATGTCGTAGAAGAAGAGTCAGAGACTAGGGATAAATAGAATTTATTGAGCGATGGGTTAGCAACGTCTAACCAATGTTCCATTACGACAACGCTACCCCAATATTTACGGTATAAAGTTATCTAGGAGATATCCAAGGTTCAGTCCACCCCGAAAGGTATTACAGGATGTGAATGTAAATTTATGTACTAGTATATATATATTTTAAACATTCAACATAAATTATAGTTTTAAGAGATTCGCGATTTATACTCATGATTAATAACTAACGGGACTTATCGCGTATGTTTTTATATATTAACCCGAAGTGTCGGCTACGTTGTAGCAGCCATGGTCACGGGCAGACTGACGATGCATACACATAAACATACGCGATAAGTCCCGTTAGTTATTAATCATTCAACATAAATGTCGATATTTTAATTCAAAATCCATTCGTCATATTAAAGGCGGCCTACCGATTCCACTATTCACCTGCATCGATACATGATCGATACCAAAAACATCGAATTTATTCGCTCTTTTGAACAAACTGTAATCAAAGTCCGTTCTTTTGTAATTGTTTGCAGTAGCACAAAGTAAACAAGTTCAATATCGGTTCTTTTGAAATCGATTCTTCATGGAACTGCGTCAATTTGATTTACATTGAACATTCTTCGAATGAAATATTGAGCAGAACTTCTGTACGAAGTATGTATTTCCTTATAGAGTGGGCAGAAGTTGTATATTATTCATGAATACACATAATTTGTGCCGGGTTTGTAATTCACGTTTCGTTATATTTAACCTGTTATTAGGGAAATCATACAGGATCCTATTTCGCGGAATAGGTTACTAAACATACATATATACACATCACGACTTATTCCCTGTAAAGGGGTAGCCAGGGATCACGAATACATCTGTCAGACAAGTTTCGCTTCATTGACACTCCTCATACATACTTGGCGGTTAGAGGTGCTTCTAACGTCACTCTTTTTCAATATGGTGTCTATCTGACTGTAATATGTTTTATTGGGAAAATGATGTTAAAAGCATAGATAGTATCATTGTTTCTAGATTATCATCGAATAATACCTGTAGCTCCTCCATCGCCTCTTACATCATACCGCCGCCGTACGCAAGACAGTTGTTTACATACGTATACATTCACGTCCTCTTATTCCTTTCGGGGTGGATAAAACCTTGAGAATGGCAATATTGAATATCAAAGGCTACTTTTTAGCATGAATATTGGGTTTGTAATGTTATATGGATCATTTGTGGCAGATTGCTAGCCTAACGCCCAACAGATTCCATTTACCTGCAGTCCCTCAGTCGCCTCCTACGACGTGCCGGGAAGAACGGCAGCTAGTTTGCATTAATCTGCGTTCCAGACTATCTTGGAAGAGCTATTTAGATTATAATAATCTCTTAATCCAGTATAGCATTCAAAAATAAACTCTATCCTTATTGCAATTGAGATGAAATTACAAAACATGTACACCTGAACATTGATATTTTTCGTCAACTTTTATGATCAGGTTATTGTATGTTTTATGGTAATTTCATTGTCATTCTTGACATCGTATCCGTTCTGACATTCAATACAATGTTGAATTTAGTTTCCTCATCCCTATGTTGTAAGGAAAAGTGGGGCATTAAAGTCTTAAAGGTGTTTGGAGGGATCCATCAGCAAAATGCTTTTGGGAACAGGTTAAATGTGACAACGGATGGAAAGGAATGAGGAAACTTTTTGTACCATTACCTCTTTTATGGGTAGATGTGAATGTGTATTTTGAATACGTTAATTGTTATTATGGGATATACGCTACTTATATTTCACTTTCTGAAAGATCAATTGATTTTGACTATGGCTTATGAACGTAATAGTTAAATTCTTCTCAAAAAGTGTTTATTAAGCTACATAACATACATGCACTAGACGTGTTTCTATTTCGTTCTAACTATATGAAACTTGAAGATAATTACCGGGATTAAGGTGACTCTTTTCAGCATCTTTTAAGACATGTTCCTACTAGGTAGAAATAAAGCAATCTTACATAATATATATCTACAACTATGTACAATATCATTAATGTTGAATTTTGCTATAAGGATTTCAAAAAATACACACATATGTATATCAATGACTATTACACATTCATTTCTCCATCTTCTATCAGGATGAACAGCATTTTTCTGTAAGTTTTTCACCATTTCCAATCTTGCATATTTATATGTATAGTCGGGTTACGCAGTGAATGTATGTGAACAAAAGTAAATAGGATTCTATTTCCGTAAGCACAATCTGTTCCACAATTTCGTTTTACGATTTCTCAGGATTATAAACTTAGGAGCGTATCTATAGGAATCAGGAAAGTAGTATAAAAATTAAATAAGTACTTAGTTTTATACTTTTACTAGCGACCCGCTCCGGCTTTGCACGGGTATAAAATATATAGCCTACTCCACTATTTAATGGATGTTATTATACATATAAACCTTCCTCTTGAATCACTCTATCTATTAAAAAAAACGCATCAAAATCTGTTACGTAGTTTCAAAGATTTAAGCATACAAAGGGACATAGGGACAGAGAAAGCGACTTTGTTTTATGTAGTGATGATATATTTTTATATTTATTTCTTTAGCAAAAGTAGTATAAATGAGGATCTCAATCTTGAATAGTCAATAGCCCTCAATAGTCTCAACTAATGTGGATTGATCTACAGCAGCCCCCTCTAGGAAAATGTCCTATATGTGTTGTTAAGCTTAGTTTTATTTTGTAAATAAATATAACTAATTCTAGTTACAGCGTTATGTATGATGTGTTACTAAAGTAAGTTTCTTATTGTAAAAAAATATAACAAATTCTATATATATAAAAGTTCGGTGTCCATTGCTGATGAGTAAAACAAATATCAATTATATCGGCACATACACCATTGCACAAACCGGAAATTAAACCCGGGACCGTTGATTTAAGTGAGTGGGCGTAATCAATGAGTCCAACAATTTAGATCGAGCCATTGAGATTTGTTATTTGTCTGTACCATAATACGTACCACTTACTTATAAGAACATAGTGTGAATGTGTTGTGAAATTCAAAATAGAAAGATAGCAGAGTCAATGCTAAAGAAATGCTGTTTATAAGAAGCGTTTTATAGTATGAAATTAAAGACTCGAACAAAAACCGTAAAACGTAAAAAGAACGTTAAAGGAATGCTAACCGTTCTTCCCGAAATGTCGTAGCAGGCGACTAAGGGACTTGGGGTAAATAGAATCTATTACGTGATGGACAAGCAACCTATCACCAAAGTTCCATTATGATATCGCTAAAGGAAACCTAGACGATATTATATCTCCGAGGTTCTACAAAGATCACGGATCCCCATTTATCCCGATGCTGACAGACCACTTTCGCTTCATTAACACTCATACGTCTTCTCATACACACTCGTCGGTTATAGGTACTCCTAACGTCACCCTTCTTCAATATAACTGTACAATACCACATTCATAGTCTCGGTAATAAACAATGGGAAAGGTAAACAAGATAAATCTTGTAAACTGAAAGACCTGACTCATTCCACTATTGAGATCCCTATTTTTCTTTTTATCTTTCTTTCTTTCTTCCTTTTTTAGTGTCATCAGCAAGCAGGGCACAGTTTTTGAAAGCCTTTAACCGGAATAACAATTTCGGTGTATAAGCTTGTAAAACAATAAGTCGTTTTTGTTTTGTTTCTCCATGCTTTTGTTTTGGCTTAGGGATGTTGTCTTTTGTTTTGTTTCTAGGTATATACGTCATTGTAGTATTGTTTATGTCATTATAATATTATTATAAGTGTTTGTGATTACTGAAGAAATATACCTATGTGAGTATTTGGTAGTATTTACATTTAAAATACATTTACAAGTTTATTTACAAGTTTTTAAGTATAAGAATGTATAGTAAGTATATATACATACACATCACGGCCGATTTCCTGTAGATATAAACTAAAGTATGGCAAAACAATGCATTTTATTCATTTTCGACATCATATTTCATAGAGACATTTACAGCTTAAGACCTACACAATCGATATTTAAAAAGAAGAAGTAAAAAGGGCAAGTTTATTTTTACAAAGAAACCGAGTTCGATTCCCGTACTGGTTACAGTTGTTTTTTCAAAGAAAGTATGAATGCAGTTTTTCTTTTTATCAAAATCGGTGACATGGTTCCTAAGAACAAATCTACGTATCTCTTAAAGTTTCAGACTTTCCCATACTGACCGTTTTGAATGCGTCACCTGTATAACAATACTATGGTGAGGGAAAACACTGTGAGAAGAACTACCTATCCCCTAAAAGGTAATAATAAGTGCTTGTAAATGGCGACATGGCTTAGCACCTGTCACAGTGAGTATTCACTATTTGATCAACGTCAAAGTTCAAGGTTACTACATCCGCGTTTGCGTAGATGGAAACCTGAACATCTGACTACCCCGCAAGGGTTAATGGTAGTGTATGCGTTTGTTTTTATAATACACAAGATATGGTCTTGTAAACTTCATATACAAGTATGAGTAAACTTTTTTCAATCTAATTTTGTACTAACTTTATTGCTAAAGTTTACCGGAGAAAATATGATCCTTATCATAATATTTGGACAGCTGTCTATGCTTAGGGAAGAAAAGGGCTTTATGTGTGAAAATAGGAATTGGAAGTGAATAGATGTATAAACCACATATCATGATCATTATCACGGAAACCTAGTTCATGATTTAGGATCATTTCAGACAAGTTTACTATTTAACAATATTCATATACATTCACGTCATTTAATCCTCTCAGGGTGGACAGAACCTCCGAGATATAATATCTCATAGGTCACTTTTAGCATGCATATTGGGGTTGCGATGTCATAATTGAACTTTGGTGACAGGTTGCTAGTCCATCACGTAATAGATTTTATTTACCCCAAGTCCCTTAGTTACCTGCTACGACATATCGGGAAGAATGGCAGCTAGTTAGCATTCTTTTAACGTTCTTTTTACGTTTTAAGGTATTTGTTCAAGCCTTTAATTTCATACTATAAAACGCTTCTTATAAACCGCTATTCTTTAACATTGATTCTACTATCTTTCTATTTTAAATTTCACTACACAA
This sequence comes from Leucoptera coffeella, assembly GCA_030578115.1. NCBI lineage: Eukaryota > Metazoa > Arthropoda > Insecta > Lepidoptera > Lyonetiidae > Leucoptera > Leucoptera coffeella. Next base: position 163,898 of record JAMBLF010000844.1, on the reverse strand, counting down.
TTTCATACTATAACCTAAGTGATTAATAACTCGTGGGACTTATCGCGTATGTTTTTATATAATAAAGGTAACTTTATTATATAAAAACATACGCGATAAGTCCCGCTAGTTATTAATCATGAGTATAAATTGCGAATCTCTTAAAACTATATATACTAAGTGGTATTGATAAGTGGTACGTATAGGCAAATAATGAATCTCAATGGCTCGATCTAAATTGTTGGACTCATTGATTACGCCCACTCCTTAAATCAACGGTCCCGGGTTTAATTTCCGGTTTGTGCAATGGTGTATGTGCCGATATAATTGATATTTGTTTTACTCATCATCAATGAAAACCGACCTTTTTTAGTATACATAATTTGTTATATTCGTTTACAATATAAAAACTAACTTTAGTACCACATCATACATAACGCAGTAACTAGAATTAGTTATATTTATTTACAAAATAAAACTAAGCTTAATAACACATATACATATAGGATATTTTCCTACAGGGAGCTGGTGTAGATCAATCCATTGAGTTGAGACTATTGAGGGATATTGACTATTTCAGGATTGAGATCCTCATATACTAATTTTGCTCAAAATATAAATACATAGTAATAAAAAAAATGTATAGTATATAATACATATTTATTTTTATATTACTTTCCTGATTCCTATTCACTGTAAGACATTTAGCATATGTTTTGGTATAGTTAGAGGTTACGTAGTCAAGAAACAATATACAATAGTAGAACATTGTCTTCGGTCACTCAACCCCTATTTTTTAAAAGATAATCAGTACCCATACGTGTTCCATATCACCATGTATCATAAACTCAGTATGACCTTTCCTCAGAAATAAAAATGCTGACGTTTCTCATCACCGTTCCAATAATTAATTAAACTGTTAAAATACGATAGCATACATTGGCGAACTTAATTAAAATGAAATTTTAATATGAGTTTTTGTTATAAGTTCTTTATTCGATTGGTAGGTCATAGCATTAATTTATTCATCATATCATCTACCGGCTGTAAATCTGACCGTGTTAGACATAAACCGAATGAAAATTAGTTGCCTTTCTTGTCATTATCGTAAAGGCAGCGACCTGTTATGTGAAGTTGTTTAAAATATACAAACTTTTACCATATTTCGATATAAACAATAATAATTTCGCTCTTTATGATAAAAGGGACTAAGGAGATAAGTGCCTCCAATGTTTTTACTACTGCTATGTACTGTTACTACTAAAGTATATGTAAGTTTAGTTGCTGCAAAATATGTGGAGTCCTAATAAAGAATTATTATTAAGATCATTTGACAGTCAAAAGTATCAATTAAAGTAATACCTTTAAAAGGATTACTTCAGAAGTAGTAGGTATTTACACGACGTGCATGAAGATTAGTCAGTCCAGTGTAAAAAAAACGTGTGTAATGTCTATGTACATAATAATACATAATATCATAATAATAATACATATTATCATAATATTTCTTTTTCTACAAAACAAGCCCAATACACCAAACAAGAATACATTGGCTAGTATCAAACACACAGATAAAGTTTCCAAGATATTGGAACCGGCAATGGTTGTGGAGAAAATCTTCAAGAAGAAAAAGCGTCCTCACACCTCCGACAATCATTGACCGACTTTTTAAAAGTCCTGTTTTTCGCCGTCTCATATTTTATCAAATAACACTGGTCTAATATATCTTTTAGCTAGTTTCAGATTATACAAGCGATCGAGATGAAGCGTTTTTATTTCTGACCGCCTATTGTAGGATATAACATCCAACTATTGCAATGACCACGTACGTACTTAAAAGTATAAAGAGACAACTGGTGCCGGATAAATGTTTTTACCTTTAACGAATGTTTTATGATTGAACTTATATTGAATATATAGATTAAATTAGATGCATTCTTCTTAAAGCGGGTGTTTGTAGCGCGAAGAACAGAAGAGCATGAATGAGCAAGTTAATAGGTTTCAGGGAAGCAAGAGACATTTGACAGGGTCGTTCAAGATGCTGATCTTTAGTCACTCTATCAGAGTTTAACTTCTATTCCCACCGTGCAGAAAGTCGGTCACCGATTATCGGGGATGTGCAAGCACCTTACGCCGCGTCCCCGTTCGCTTCGGTTCGCCCGAATGGGCACGAAGGCGCTCGAATAACAAAGCCAATGCATTCCCCGGACAGGCATCCGATGCTTAGGTAGCGATATTTAAAAGGTACGGTCAGGATATAACAATATATGTATGTATGTGTAATGTGTATGTGTATATGTCGCAGTAAGATAGATAAAGCCGTAATATATTAGCTAGGTATATAATTATATACCGTAACATAGTTGTACGAATCACTAGGAATATAGTTACAAAACGATCCAAGTTTAGTGATAGCTTTCGGAGTGATATATATATAAATATATATGGCAAATGTTTTGACTTTCAATGAATGTACTGATACTTGAATGTACAGTACTTGTACTTATGTTGAATAAAAACATTTGACTTTGACTTTTGACTTTATTACATATTACATTCGCATCCTTTTATCCCAGTCCTCTTATCGAAATATGGACAGATCCTTGGATACATGATAATATTTTCTAGGTCACATTTTAGCATGATATGGTGCTAAATATGTCATATGGAACATTGCCGACAAGTTTGCTACCCTATCGATAAATATCATTTACCTTAAGGAAACCTGCCTATTTCTTAAAGTAGACACTAAGTTAGTTCCTGTATTTGATGGGTATGTGTATCTGGGTTTTGAGTGACCAAAGATGATAACAAAAACATGGTTGATTGTGGACAATCAACTTCTGACTACTCCGAAAAGATCAAGAGACTTTATTACTCAAATCTATCTTAAATTTAATCTACTACAAAATTATACACATATATGTTGGAAATAGTTCTATTTATTTTTGAAATCATATTCTTATGTTGAACGATTGAAGAACTAATTAAAAAAATACATGACGAGAATTCCTCATTTTACTTTAACAAAAGTACTTTATAGCTACACCATATTGATGAAATTCGGAAACGTTACGGAAATTTGATTTTATATAAAAGTTGGCTTGGGAAACCTTTATCACGAGACAGGACATTGAAAAGGTTTCATCGAACCTTTTATCAAAATCAGGCCGTTATTGTATATGGCGACGTTCGAAATTTAGGAATATATTAATAGTGGCCTATTTATCATCTAATAAAACCGGAAAGAGACTATATGTCATAAGCTCTTTTAATAATCAGGAGAAATGATAGTACTAAAGATAAGCTCGGACTTATAAGGTTAGGTCCTAGGTTCAATACACAAAACAACGCGAAATTAAATTGAGAAAGGAAAAAATTAAACAAAGAGTGTAAACTTGGTGTTTATGGTTATAGTAGCGATCGGTTTAATAAGCTTTTAATAGGCGAAATACTGAAAAAGGCTGACGTTAGAACTAATTGTAACCGCCAATGTATTTGTAACATATATATAAATACATTCACGTCCTTTAATCCCTTTCAAGGTAGACAATACATTGGAGGTATATCTCCTAGGTCACTCTATAGCATGAATATGCAATACGTTGCTATAATGGAATATTATAGCAAAAACTGTCAATGAATAAAGTAAGCTTTGGATCCAGAGAAGTGAGGATTCGTGTTCTCTGCTAACCCCTATGTAATGAGTTGGGCATAATCTGTATTTTCGAAATCATACATACCTTTAACACAGGGGCCCAAATCTACTAATGTGTTTTAGCACAAAAGCAGTTGACTGAATTTTATCACTTGCACTTGCTAATGAACTACCAACTTCACACTATAACTGATTAACTGATCTGATATTGAACTGATATTTTGCAAAAAGCAAGTGGACTTAAACCCCAGGAGAGATCCGAATAACACAGAAGCTTCATATAAATTGCATATGCAATGAAGTTTTAGTAAAAGTAGCACGTTGCAGTGTCGGTGATTTTCTCTGTACGCTAAATTAAATGTAAATCACAAATGCAACGAACGTGTCTGTTTACGGACTCAGGGAGAGTTTAGGTATTTCTGTTTTGTATTTAGAATTAAAAAAAGAGTTTTTGGGTACTGTTTGTGGACAGGAATTGAAAACGTAAAGAGGTTAGATGTAATTGGCCTCTGTTGAAGTTGAGCAATGGTGTAAGAAGAAAGGCAGTTTTTTTATATAAATGACATAATACTTAAAGAAAATTATGATAATCGAGACAGAGAGATGTTATTACTTCGAGCTTCAATCCATAGTGAACGAATATGTATGTTGGTCAAAAATGAGCTAAAATAATATTTCATTTCTCAATTTCCAATATGGAGATTATGACTAGTCACGATAGTGGAATCAGACGTATTAAGACAGCTCTTATTAACTCCCACACCTACTAAGTGAAATCCAAACATACCGTGTTAATGCAAATACAAAGTAACAAAAAACCTCGCATAATAAGTCCTGTACTAATGAAGACCAAATGTAGATAACACAGTAATGCTAAAAAGTGGGTTTTATTCAGAAAAACCCATTTAGGGATTATGAAAGCAGCAGGTGGCGTGAAGCTGCATCGAGATGTTAAGTTTATACCATGTTTATACACTAGCTAACCAAACAGATACAAAGATTATTTCACGACCTCGACCAGCAAGGGTAGTAGTTTTGGGTGTCCATCTCCAATCGTGGAGCAAGTATTTATATGGCATCAAACCCACGTGTTAGCTAGTTCTCGACGTGACAGATGGTAAGCCGTGTGATCATTAACAAGCATTTACTATTACTTGTCCGGAGAACAAGTAGGTTAGCTCACAATGTTTTGTGTCACTGGGTGCAATACGCGAATATGTTGTTGCAAATATGTTAACAAAAAATCAGACAACTTTATTTCCATTATTGCCTGGTCCGAGGTTTGAACCTAATTCAGTAGGTATTAGGCTCAAGGCCTAAAAAATAAGCTAAGACCTAGCTCTAAATAATGCAGCAAGCGTCGACTGCGATTTATAATAAAAGTCAGGTAAGAGTGATTTCACAAGCCTGCTGTTTACTTACAGTTAAGAAAGTTCATAAATTATGACATGATGGGTAAAACTAAGGGACTTACAATTTAGATTTTTTTTTGACTGTCACTATAATATTTACCATGGTAATAAGCTTGATGTTACGAAAAGTGACTGAGAACTTTTTCTGTGTAATATTATACAGTGCCTATCTCATTGTGTAAGAGTACCTTAATAGATTCCTCGTTATCATTTATTTGGTCTTGTTAGTTCTTTGAATAAAAAATGGACCCACGTGAACTACACGTGTTATATTTATACGCATTAAAACAAAAGTATTAATGTAATATAATGTTATTCTTCTTCTTCTACCGCTGCGATCTAAAGAATTTGTATAAACATAATCCAAATTTCAAAATGTCTGGAACGTAAAAAGAATAACTAGCTGCCATTCCTCTCGGCATGTCGTAGGAGGTGACTAAAAGACTAGGACTAAGCCAAACCTATTCGGTGATGGACTTTCAACCTGTCCCAAAAGTTCCATTATGACATCGCAACCCTAATAATCATTCTAAAAAGTAACCTAGGAAATATTATATCCCCGAAGTTATGTCAAACCCCAAAGCGATTAAAGAACGTGAATGTATATGTATGTGAAATTTTGAAACAGTACGAAATACATTAACATAAAATACCCACACGTATCACCTTGAACACGGAGAGGAGGAATGAGAAAACCAAACACGTACGAAACACAATTCACGGGCAGTTTGTGCAAGTAATTTCCAAGTCAATCGTCTTTGGAATGAGTCTGGCAAATGTTTTAAAGCGGGACTGATACAAGACTCAGTTCCGCCATGATTCTAAATTAAATTATTTTAGATATAAACCTTAAAAATAATAATAATGTAGAAAAATAAAGATAGTAAAAAACATTCATTCACGCATTTACATTACACAACGATAATATTAAGGAGTACTTGATGCAAAGAAACGGTGTTGTTTCAATTTTTCATTCATATGCAGCAATATGTCGTGTTACTGATAAAGAGTAACTTTAGAAGTACCTATTACCGACGAGTGTGTTAGCAGGATGTATGCATTTCAATGAAGCAAAAGTGATTCGGGGTAAAATCTTTGATAATATAATCTATATGTAGATATAGGACGAGAAAATAGACAAAATACTGAAAAAAAATATGACATCGCAACTCCGATATTGATGCTGAAAAGTGACCTAGGAGTTATTATATCTTGAAGGTTCTGTCCACCCGAAAGGGATTAAAGGACGTGAATGCATATGTATCTATGATCTCTGCCTACCTCTATATAGAAAAAGAGCGTGATGAGAGTGCGTTTATGAAAAACGTTCCCTTGGTTTTACTATAACAGGGTTTGACCTTTAAGCTACAGTTACTGGTTGGTGACTTTTACTGAATAAAATACTCGTAGTCTATGTATATATCCCTAACTTTTGATTGGCTTGGATTTAGAAAAAATACATTTTTAGTATGTCTATTTAGTCTTTTTGCTGTGAATAACGTTATGTTAGTTACACAGTGAGGAATTACTTCTAGAGAAATGCTGCCTACTGCACACGCCTACTATTTCTCGGCGAAACTAAGATGTATAGTGACATTTCCTCCTATTGGAATGTGAATGGTCAAAAGTGGATTTGTAATGACGAAAGACCATTATAAAGCTCAAGCTACTGGTTGACATTTAAATCAAAATTCAGCGTATCATGTATGCAAAGACGATAGCAAATTATAATTTATTCAGAGATTTAAAAAACTTTAATTCCGCCAGGATTAAAATAACCCTGCCATATTCGATTAAGGAATATTCATAGGAATTCACATTGCAATGCAAACAGAAGATTTGATTAAAATGCATCCAGTGCTGGATTCATTTAAACTTTTTCCATTTCGATTTATTGAAAAACTATTCGATAGTTTCGTACTAAGGAACGGAGACGTTCGTTTATTCTGACAGTAAGGTGGATTTAGAGTTTCAATCATTTTGGTACTAGAAGACTGAACATAGTAAATCCAAACTTAATATATGCACTGAATATATGAGTGTGCAAAAGTGTATTGATATGTACTCGTATGTGTGTAGAGTTGTAAAGTGACAATGCAATACAAGAACAAACTAAAAATCTCTACTGAATAATTCATTAGAGAAATTGCTGTAAGATGTATATTGTCAAACTCTAACGTAAGAATAATCCTTAGCCAGGTTTTACAAATCGATATTATGTGCAAATTTTACAGGTCCGTCTATACAAGAATAGTTCGTTGGCGAAACAAATGCAGTTGCACAGGTACACGCTATTTGTTTTACGTGCCACTGCCTCCTATGCTGTACTTACATGGCGATAGTGTAGGTATTAGAGTTGGAATATCCATCACTACTCATAACATAACATACGCTTCTAGAATTGTGTATACGCCCGTTTTTTTTTACTGTGGCAGGGTTGTCAGAACCTTGAGTGCCAATCTCTGAAATTTCGGAGGCATATAAGGTATGGGCCACTAAAAGCCTGCGTTTCAATAGATAGTTTACGTTACGCCCAACGTGATAGGTAATGAACTGTAGCGTCGCATACAGGCACTGGCAATTATACCTATTCCGAGGGATAGGTTTCCTCACGATGTTTTCCCTCACCATTAACGACTCCAAAATATAAACTTAAATGACACACATTTTATTTCCATAAGCTTTCAAATATATGTATACTACTACGAATCGATACTAACCAATCATAGGTAAAACTATCGATGTTATTCTTTCGCAACAGAAAATACGTTTAATTAATTTGACAGAAACGTGTTTCATAGTAACATAATCGCTAAAGCTGGCTGAAGATAAACAGTTATTGATGTTTTCGAGTGTTCGACACGAGCTTTCGAATGGAAGATAAAAAATCATAAAGATAATGTGTTATTATCGAGTACACAACGTTTGATCTTTTAATTTATGACGATCACCTATGGAGTTATGTGTTTTTTATAACTAGTAGGTACAATAAAGATTTATTGAAGTTTTAGAAGCTAATAACTACGATAAGGAATGAAGAATCATATTAAATGTGTATGTATGGCTGATGCTGTAAAGCTGTAGTTACAAATACCTACAACTGGCGTGTATGAGGAGGTTTTCGGAAGCGAAAGTGGATTTATAAGATCAAAAATAATAGAGCACCGTGATCCCTACGTTCAAATAGACAATAAGACAACATATTGAAAAGTAAAAGAAAGAATAACCGCCTTGTTCGTAACCCCTCCTTTTTTATCTAAATACCCTTACAAACTCTAGCAGACTACAATTGAAACTTTCTACAAGTATACATACATACAGCTACACAAGTAAACAAACCCTAAATGGTGCTTCACAAAGCATAATTGCTCCGAACGTGAAGTTGAAGATAAATTGAAATAAGATCCCCCGGGACAGACCGGCATAGGCCCAATGCCCGTCCATCACATTGTAAGGCAACTTTTGACAAACTTAATACAGCTGCAATAAATTATCTTTTGTGGATTCCCGAGGTGTATTTACATGGGAATACCTTTTTTGAAGACTTTAATGGACTGCTAGAAACGTATACATTCACAGCCTTTAAGCTGGTTAGAACCATGGAGATATAAATTCCTTGGTCACTTTTTAGGATAAATATGGGGTTGTGAAGTCATATGTAATCTTGGCGAGGCCTTTACCCCTTTAGAACCATTATCCCTGTTTCCTTAGTAGACTCGTAAGTCATACCGGAAAGAACGGCAGCTAGTAAACATTCTTTTTACGTCCCATACTAGCACGGAATGGGACGAGATGGAATGTAAACAGCTATGAAATGGCAGTTTTATTGTGCGATAGGCTAGCAACTTATCACCGTTAAGAACCAATCTTAACCACAATTTATTTGTTTGTCGAAATTTATTGCCTGGAGGTTCTGTCTAGATTCTATATAGTATTCTGGATGTGATTGTTATGTATCTAAGGAAATAAGATCTCGGCAAAATAATGTGTTAGACAAGGTGCCAAGTCTGACTTCACAAAACGATCTAACGACTAGACGATAAATGTTACCGTATTTTATTGTTGATTATATTTCCAAAGGTTACATAATTAACATATATTCATGTTTCTACGTGCCCAACGGGATAGGCTGATACTATCGATCGCCACCTGGAACGATCCTGACAAATCTCCAGCCATTATAGGTTAATGTTCTAAATACATGCTCTAGTATCTCCAAATATCCTCATCAAACTTTACAGAAGAAGATGTGTTGCATTTAACAAGCTATTATCATATGCATGGAAACTTTAAAAATTCATAACATAAGGGAATCAAACTCAGAAACAGAATACACGAGTTATTTTTATACTAATGATACAGGGACCATAAATTTGCGGCTTCACATAAATATCTTGCACATGTTGGGGTTCCCGAAAATATAAGCCATTTTCTTCGCAAGGGAACGCTTTTAAAATACGCTACCCTTCCCTAAACGTCTGATTCAGTGCCCAACGAATAAAATAATTATGTCTGGGAAGTTTATGAATCTTAACATTTGTTTATCGGGTTTTCCTTAAATATAATGTGTAAAATATTTTTAAAACTCTTGAGGAGATGAATAGAAAATGTGATAAATTTTTCATTTTCCCTTCTTAATAGAGGAGTACTCATACTTTAACAAATAAATTTATGTTTTTTGGGTATTTGAATTGGTTTTAAACAGCTGTTCTATGACATATCGACATATCGAGACCAAGAGAGTTGGACAAAAATCTTAAACCGAAAATTTGTGTATAAGTTATATTATATCTGTAATTGGTACCATGTTCATTATAAATAAATTATTTTGTGTATGTTTATTATTAGTTATATGCAGCTTGTGACAGTTTTCAAATCGGGTGCTGCCGGAGGACCAGTGACGCAGCCTAGCTTCTGTATACTGAGGCACCTTTTCATTGCATCAATGGGTTTCATTATCTATTTTATTTAAGTTTGTGTTTTTGTAATGAATAAAGCGTTTTCTTTCTTTCATACACTTAGCGCATAGAAAGATAGAATAGTCATTATAGTATAAAAGATGTACGTAGATACTTATATGGTGCATAAAAAAGATAGCCTCGTCGAGTCGTAGCCGGCATTTCGCTCTATGACAGTAGTTGGTCTGCTCCCGAAGTATTTGGGTCGCCGTCTGAATTAACGCGAGCTTTTCAATTGCCAACCTGAACCTTTTTATATGGAGCTTTTTATTAAAGCTTTTAAAGCTCTGCCTGAGTGTTACTGTCAGGTACACGGGGAAAGTCGCTTCGCGGTTCGTGGTTCCTTTAATGATTGTGCTTTAAGATATGCAGGTTAAGATTATGGGTGTAATAGAATTTGTTTTTGAGGTATTTTTTTAACAGGACGCGTTACTTTATATAGCGGCGTTATTCTTTTTTTATATATATTTTTTTAATGAAATCGTATGACTTTATTGTTTTTCTGGTATTAAGGAGATATTGTCATAATTCATATCCTTTATAAATTATTGTGTGTTATTAAAATAATTTGTTTAAAAATTGATTTAATTTACTGTAAAGCACAGTATTTTATCTTGTATACTCATTATTAATGCATAAAATATTTTACATACATTACAAAATACGAACTACGCACGTGAGATACTAAAAAGAATATTCCATTTGGTCACAAAACACATAAAGAATAAATTTTCCATATCCTATGGTAATACAGTAAAAATAAATAACTATTTTTAGTGGTAATAAAATCAAATTCAACGTCACGTGTCTTAAGCAAAATATTTACGCAGATGCCGTCTTTGAACTCAAAACAAACAAACACTTCAAACAAATATTTATAAAAACGCAAGCTGACATTACACGAAATCATATTTTCTATACTGTCAATAAAGATATTAATGATATCCATTCATAAATCCACTGTTTGTCAACCCTGAATCATATATTTATTTATTAAATGCAATTATACTCACTTGCTGTGTAAATATGTTTAAATACATACATACATAAACATTCACGTCCTTAAATTCCTTCGACAGGTCACTAGCCTATCGCTTAATAGATTTCATTGACCCCTAGTCCCTTAGTACCTACCACCTCCTAGGAAATAGAAGATCGGCAGCTACTTAACATTATTTTACGTAGCAGTCTAGCACGGGACGGAATTTTAAAAACCCTAATTCTTGGATGACGTATTTTTTATAGAAATATAAATATGAAATCAAGTTTACTGTTCAAATGTTTTAATAGTAAACTTAAGAATGTTTGAATAGAAAATAAATATGAGATTTCAAGTAGGATGCTTGGTTTAAAATAGAAGATCATATATTGTCGTCTATTTGATCCTTGACAGAAATAGCTCTAAGGCTTATGAATGGAAGACAATTTCATCTATTTTAAAACAAGAAAAATCTCTCACTGATCTGTTACGTTCATGTAAAATATATATAGTATCATTGAAAGGATATATTTTACACATTGACATTTATTTAAAATACACTTTATGAAAATAAAATAGTAGAAAATACTGACAAATGGAAATAGATTAAAATGAAATAAATATATTGATATTTTTTTACGAATTTTTCGTTCATTTATGTCGTAAAAGGTCACTAAAACAACGAATAAGCATTAACTGAATCTAAAACGTGACGAGCTAGCAACCTGTCACCAATATTCCATATTAATACCACGACCCCAAAACAATCGCTAAACCTAATTGCGATGTCATGTTCAAAGTTTTATTTCACCTCAAATGGATCACAAGACGTTAAAGTATACATACTTATGAATATTATAATCAAGTCTCAGTCTAACACTAAAATATCCTACATGAAAAGCCGTAGTGGCGCTTATAACAGTAAATATATGCTGATGTTTGTAGCAAAAAGCGCTAGATGGCGTCTCATGTTTAATAACGCTCACCAAATAGGTAAACAACAAACGAAAGACAAATAGTTTTGTTGAACGCCGCGACGTATCAAAGGAGGTTGCGTATTGCATTTAGCTCAAATGAAATTTATATTGGATACCCGTGTTGGAGATTTATACTATAATAATCCGGGTTATGTTTTAAATATTATCGTTTTATTAATATTTAAATTTCTTAATTCCTTTTTGCTGCGGCAATAATATGTATGTACAAAGTATCCAACCCACTTTATAAGCTTTAATTGTAAACGTTTTGTATGACAATCTCAAGATTAATGCTAAAAAGAGACCTAGGAAATATTATACATATCTGCGGAAGCTCGAAGTTAAATGTATATGTTTTTGTGCTTGTGAACAAACTCTTTAATGATGAATAAGATTATTGAAGTTAAACAATGCTACAACGGTAATTTATCATACTAATTTCTTTACTATTTACTTACTGCATTATTGATACACATCTTTACACCTGCCTACGTGTATGTATACATATAGCGGCAGTGGCCCAGTGGGTAAGACCTCTGACTTCCTATGAGAAAGTTCCTAGGTTCGAATCCTGGCTTTAGAATGTACCAATGAATGAAATTTGAATATGTGATTTTCATTTACGTACATAATTGACAGTCGCTTACGACGGGGGAACACATCGTGAGGAAACCTGCCTATCCCTCAGGTTAGGTAATAGCTAGTTCCTATATACGGTGACACGGTTCACTAAGGTGCTGTCTATCTAGTGGAACGCGGGCTTCGAGTGACCCGTACCTTACATGCCTTGAAAATTTCAGAGATGGGACCTCAAGCCTCTGACTACCACGCCACAATAAAAAAGGAGTTTGTTTGCACAATTCGTGAAGCGTATGTTATGTTAAGTGTATGTATATATACCTATCTCTACCTATAAACCGACTTTTATTTCTATATACCTAAAAATTACTTCGTATATACCTATGTATACAGGTGTATTGATCACAGTAATACCTATGTATACAGATGTATTGATCACAGTAATAAGAAAGTTCGGATAGCTGAGCTTTGTCAACCATCTGCAATGTTACGTTTATTGGAGCATAAGAATTGCAAGGTTGACAAGCTAGTTTATTTTCTTGTTTTATTTTCCGTTCCAATTCTAGACACGTTCTAGACATTTTTCTACGAAATGTTCTAGTAAGAGGTCGGCCCAATAAGACATATGACAGTCAGATAGATGCTATATGCGGCCTATCTCGTCCAACTCTACCTTCCACTAAACTATTGAATATATAAGGATACGAATCAACGTATTTAAGAAATGCGTATATACTTAACATAGATAGAAAAACACATATATAATCAACGACCACATTCGAAAGCAGAAGAAAACTGCCTTCACTGGAAATCGAAAGACCGGGACCTCAAAATTAGCGTAACCGATCACGCCACGGATGTTGTCTATATACTCGTACCCAATATGAGTGTTTATACCACGATATTTACCAGTTCCTCGAAGTAAATATATGTACATTGCTACCATATACGGTGCAGCCAGCAAGCGTATGAATCGCGGGCAAACATGAGTCAGATTAAGCCCGGGTGCAAAATATGCTGATCCTCAATTTCGAGGGAAATTCACTCTCGGGTTTACGATAAGAGCAAGTACGGAAATCTTTGATGCAGTCGCTACGAATGTGGCTGAACGTAATATTCTGACGTCATCTTGAACGCGGTTTGAGACGGTGTTTGACTTTGTATTCGTACTGGGACTTAGAATAAATGTTAGGAGCTGTCTTGTTCGGGTGTCTTTTATAACTGAGGGATTAGTGGCATCTAAGGTGTCTTATATTGATTAGTAAGGGAATAATGCCTTCTTAGGCGTTTGCAGTTATAGTTTTTTTTGTGAGAGATATAATGTTGTAAGAGATATAAGGGGTTTCTTACATGTCACCTGCTATTACAACTTATTTAAAAATTTTAAATCGTTAATGTGATTCTCTAGCTTATGCCAGTTCGCATGCTGAATGACAGAGTAAGTTTGAAATGGACTTTTCAAGGTCTTTGGAATAAGAGACATTATACCTCTTGATCTTTAGCGTATCTATCAGCTATATGGTGTCAATATCATGGAATGTTGAGGACAGGGGCCTTACTCCACTAATGCATTGTACTCCACTATGTGCCAAAATGTCAAATTACAGCCACTAAAGTATTACTGTATCGATACTGAAGTAATATTGTGCCTACAATGCATTAGTGGAGTAAGGCCCCAGTGCAAGCCCATTGATAAACAATATCTATCGAACTTTAATTCTGTAGTTGTCCTTTTGATGTACTCTTTACATTTAGGAGTAAACTTGGTATTATTCATTACACAGTTTGAACACATGACGCGGAAATTGATCTATTAAATTTACGATCGTCAAGCCACAAACAAGAATACCGGAATGTATGACGAACCATTTTGTATATTTATAGATTCGAGCTAATTTTGCTTGTCCCATGGAAGTTCCTGTCTTTGTCTTAAATATAACTAGGCTCACAGTTCACATATTGTTACACTGTATATACACACTAGCGACCCGCTCCGACTTCGCACGGGTATAAAATATATAGCCTACTCCACTATTTAATGGATGTTATTATACGTATAAACCTTCCTCTTGAATCACTCAATCTATTAAAAAGAACTGCATCAAAATCCGTTGCGTAGTTTCAAAGATTTAAGCATACAAAGGGACATAGGGACAGAGAAAGCGACTTTGTTTTATACTATGTAGTGATGTAGGGTTAGTGAGTGTGTATGTGTTTTATTAGTAAAATACTTATGTATATGCACACAAACCATTTTATTTATATGGCTTGAGTAGTGACATTTTATTTCATCGCGTACCAACTAGACAGGTGTAGTTAACATGCTCGCACACAAATTTAATCCTAAACTCGTATCTAAAATTTTTATGACGTAGTCTAATAATTAGTAGCATTAATATGTGTTTTAGCAGCAAAAACCCCAAGTATAGCCCGGAAGTTAACACCAACTAAGTGTTCTTTCTATTACAGACACATAGAATCCAACCCATAGCAATCAGTCACCAATGCGATGCGTTATCAACCAGTCCAATATTTCATCCGACATCGTAAGCCCCAATATTAAGTTAATAAGTAACCAAACAAATTCATGTCTCCAAGGTTCTCTCCACACCGACAGGAATTAACAGACATGAACGTACACGTCACATAGAGCATAGAACTTGAATATATCCCAGCAAATGTTCATCAGAATATTCACGAGGCAAATTGCACATGCATTGTGAAATCTAAACAGTAGATTGTAATGCATATACGAGTGCGCCCGACCACATCAAGAAATATGAGCTGTCGCCTCATCGCATACGCGGAGTAATCAGCGACCTTATTTAACTTTTATGGAGAACGAGCTGGGACAAAGACAAACGCGTTCACGACTGTTAAGTTATGATAATAATATCTTTATTGAGACATCCACATCAATTCCTCCTCCTCCGACGACCTCCGTGGCGCGATCGGTTAGCCGCCGGAACGCTAATCGTGAGGTCCCGGGTTCGATTCCCGGTGGAGGCAGAGGTAAGAACTACGCTTTTCTACTGCTTTCTAGTCTGGTCGTTGATTATTTATAATATATATGTATTTATCTATGTATAATATGTATATATTCCTTAAATATACGTTGACTAGTACCCTTAACACAAGTCTTAAATGAACTTACCAAGGGGCTAGTTCAATTGGTGTAATAAGGTCCAAATATTATTATTATTATTATCAATTACATACAATATTCAACATAGACTACACAATAGAAGTCAAAGACAATAATTGGATTACATAATACACAACACATAAAATTACATTTCATCTAATTAAATTACATTTCGCACATGGTATTACACAGCTAGTTGTGGTAATCTCAAAAGGTATCCAGCTCGGCGGTCTGTAGAGCACTTAAGTCTTACAGAATAGTCAGAGGTTCGAGTGTTCATACGCAATTGCAAAGGTAGTCATTCTATGGCCACCTCGATCCCATGTGTTGACCAGATAGTTAGTACTCGATGTAACAGGTGGAAAGCCGTGTTGCCATTTACAAGTAGTGATTATTACCCGTTCGGGGACCAATGGTGTCTTTCGGGTTTACAGAGGTTGAGACATTAATTATGGGATGTATCTAGAGACATACATACACATTATGCTTGATTCCCTGTAGAATTATTTTAAATAATTTTAATAATTATTTTATTTTATTCCGTTAGAAGAGGATTACCTATCCAGGGTACCATATTTCCAGAATAGCAGAGGTCAATTGTCACGTCGTGTGATGGTCCTTGGTGTAATGTAATAACTATCAAACGTGACAGATGGTAAGCCATGTCACCTCATTCTGACTATTGCCTATTTAAAGAATAAGATAGGTTTCTTGATGACGTTTTCCCTAACCGTGGTATGTAACATAAACATAATACTGTAGCAAAGCCTACCATATTCAAGTTTAGCCTATTAATAGATTAGTTTGCAGTAGTATTCGGTGGAATTATTGGGAACCAACCTATTAATAGATGCTTCAGTGGTTTTTCTCAGCATTGGAAGGGTGCTTGTCTAACCGCCTGAATTAAATACCTATTCCTGAAAACAGGCTTTTGGCACACAATTTATTTTATTATTTAAGACAATCGCATATCGTTTTTTATCTCTTGCGAGGTAATCTAAAGATTAAGTGACGAAAAAAGTGAAGTCAATCAAAAACCTCATGTCGGTCACGAACCAAAACAGTTTTATTTCGACACAGCCATAGTACTAGGTGGTACTAGTATATTTTACAATAACGACAAAGGCGTTTACGATAGTTAACCTGACTACTCGCAAAGTAGTCAGGGGTTAGGGCGTTGATCACCGCAATTGGATAGGTAGTAATTCTTTGGCCAATATTCAGTGCAGACAGTTGGTAAGACGTATCGACATTTAAAAGTACTAACATAACATGTTCGGGAACGGATATGTTTCCTCACGTTTTTCTCACCGTTATTATATACTTTTAGATACTATTATTTATTATGTATACTTTTTTAGTCTTCGGGTCAAAGAAGGTTCAAATAAAACTCATTTTGGTTACGAACAAGTTGTCAATGGTCTTAGTGCCCTTGTTAAGAGTAATAAGGATTCATTACCCTCACTTGAGACGCTAAAATTAATTTATTCTAAAAGATTTCCTCTTGATACGTTAGGAAAACTTTTAACAAAACCTTTCTTATTGAAAAAGACGGACGTTAGGAGTACCTATAACCGCCGAGTGTATGAGAAGTTGTATAAATGTAGTTATTATTTTGTAAAGATGTCACTGAAGCGAATGGTTTTGTCATGATCGAGACAAAGGGGGATTCGTGATCTCTGTCTACGCCTGTTTGAAGAAATAGGCGTGATGTGAGTGTGCTAAAGTGTATGTTAGTTGTTAGATATATATGTTTAGAGAGTATCTTGTTAATATGAGACGTAAATTGTATGCTATTAGTACCCGTTCTTCCAGGCATGTGATAAAAAGTGATAACGGTATAGGGATAAAAAGGCTTGGGTGAAAGGCTAGCAACCTCCACTAGTTCGATATGACTTCAAAACCCCAATGTTAACGCTAAAAGTGACCAAAAAGATATAACTGTGTCTTGGATGTTCTATTAAGTGATGAAAGTACATTCATTTATATTATGTAATGTTTTAGATGTAAATAGTATATTTTAAGCTGTTTTAATATGTAGGTTAGGTGTAGGTGTACAAAAGACTAGGGGTATAAGATCTATTGTGCGTTGATGCAACCTGACATTAATATTTCCTATTAATCACACCGCAACTTAAGTTACCCGATACATAGGTGAATGGGATATAGACGTGAATTTACGTAAGTAGTTTCACATGTCGATCTCAGATATTGCAGAGTAAGTTAGTCAGCAGTAAGTTAGTTGTTAAGTCATTATTCATGTTTGTTACTACTACTACTATTCCATATGTTGATAAACATGTTGACGCAACAAGATGTTTTCCCTGTAGTGGTACATTAGGAATATATGAATTTATGATTGTTCGTATTGAAAAGGTTGGCGTTAGAAGTATGTACCTATAATCACCCAGTATGAGTGTCAATGAAGCGAATATATCCGAACAAAACTATATTAATTTCAATAGATCAATAGATAGTCAAATAGACGACATTTCAAAAAAGGATGACGTTCTAACACTTGATTAATAACTAACTGGACTTATCTATATATTATATATACACGAAAAATCCCCTGAGTCATTAATCATGAGTATAAATCGCGAATCTCTTAAAACTATAATTCTTACACTTTTGATAAATAAACGAAAATGGTTTGTCGTTGACAAATGGGCATCTGTAATCTCTGCCTATAGATGTATAGAAAAACGGACCTGATGTGTACCTATATAAGTATTAACAATTTAATATTCAGGCACATTAGTTGTGCCCTCATTATAATACTGGTGGAGTGGGGCGCGCATAATGCGAATTAAACTTTAATCTGGGTTAAATCTGATGTAAGGGATCCGGTGGACCTTTGTATTATTTTTAATTTCACTGCCTAAGCAGACCTTAGAAATTGCGGCTGTATTGTAAAAGTCTGCGTCTCGAACACATTATAATTTAATAATAATAAAACGTTTATTTTAGTAGTATTAGTAGTATAACAGTCAGATAGACGCTAAATTGAAAAAAGGTGACGTTAGGTGTACCTATAACCGCTAAGAGTGTATGAGAAGATGTATGAATGTCAATGAAGCGAAAGTGGTCTGTCAGGATCGGGACAAATGGGGATCTGTGATCTCTGCCTACCCCTCTACAGGGAATCAGGCGTGATGTGTATGTATGTTGTAAAAGTCTGCGTCTGGACCGCAATATAATTTAATAATAATAAAAACGTTTATTTTACAACGAAAAATAATTCAATGCACATTAAAAATACTGAAATGTACACTAAAATATAGCTAAACGCACACCAAAATATAGCAAAGGTTACGTTTGGGTTGGGACTGTATTATTTTGGTGTGCAAAACAGTATTTTTGGTAGGCGTTTAAACATAATCCTTTTAAAACTATAGGACACATACGAAGATATAATACAGCTTATACATACGTCAAATGAATGCTAAATATTAAATGACGTGAATGTATATGTACGAGCATGTTACGATATGTAGTATATTGGGTTTTCGGAGGAATAAATATGTTATTTCACAAAGTATGTAACATGGGATTAATGTCATACCGTATATTAATATCACAAATACTTAAATGAATTAAGCTGATTGAAAAAAGATCGTATATACATACACACATACCTCTTATCCCTTTTGAAGTGGACAGACCTTGGAGATAATAATATCTCTAAGGTATTTTTTAAGCGTGAATTTTGTAGTTGTTATATGGAACATTGGTGACAGGGTGCTAGCCCATCGCCCAGCAGATTACATTGACCCCTAGGCCCTTAGTCGTAAATACAATCTTATGATTTATGATCGACGTTGGGTATAAAGTAACAACGAACATTATTTACATTTTAATGTGTTAGACATATGATTTTACTAGGTAATAAAATAATTATTTATGTTGACTTTTATATCAGTGACACCGCTGTTGTAATCATTCATTGATTTATACGTAAATATATGTAATACATAATAAACATTTACTTACATTACATTAAGTTAATAGCAACAATAATTCAGCAACTCTGTGTCTAAAAACTATGTTTCAACACTATATTATGTATGTGTAAAGTAAAGTGAAGATTTTCATATAAAAAATAAAAATCGAATCGTTGTTATTGAAGTAGTGTTATGTCTAAGATTTATGAAACTTCTACTAAAGCTATCTTAACTATATCTGTTTACAAATACAAAACCAAACTAATGTCTTTTAAAAACACGTAAAAACAAAACAGAAAATGCAACTTAAACTTCCGCTTGCCCTAATCAATTAATTAAATAACAAAAACAAAATATGACATTGGCACATTTTCCCTCTAATTTCTAAATTCGCCCCATCACGCCCTTTACAAAATAAAATAGGTAGTAAACAATAAACAGCGTAATTTCATTGTAGGCTTTGTTGTTACACATTCATTTGTTTTCATTGTTCAAGAAAAGCCATTGGGTCTTCCCATTGGACGAAAATAGCTGGTGACGCAAGCCCGTTAGAATTTACATAATTTTGAGTTACGCCAAAGGGTTATATTCGCGAGAGGTAGATCTAAGATAACATGGCGCCCTTGAAACTGTTACGCGTTACTTGGTAATCAAAGTTGTATTTGGTATTATACCAGCAAGGCAATAGTGCAACGTTATGTAAGTTAGATTGTTATTTTATTACGTGATTTCTTTATCAGGACACAGTCTTAAAGACATTAAGTTGAAACATACATAGTTGATATTATTGTATTACGTGTTACACAACGTAATTTTAGGTATATACAAATATCACAGACCATGTCTCTAGTTAGCCTATGGTCTATAAATATAATGTAATATAATTTTAGCTATGTATATCACAGAATATGCCTCTAGTTAGCCTATTGCCTATAAATAAATTGTATTTCTAGAAGGGCAAAGGATTCACCACTTCTTAAGTTAGATGAATCTACTGAATCGCGGGTTATGATTGGTCACGGAGTAAATAACACAGCTTTAGTGATGTTTAGCACTTAAAGAGCGCTGACGTAACTGCCTGCCAAAACAAACAACCTTAACAAAAGCTCTATTCCCAAAATTAAGAGGACAACTGATTATATTATATCGAAATCCTAAACTAACGGTTATACATAAGGCTTAGTTATTTAGCTAATAACAACAAAGCATTTCCCTAAAATGCTTCAATCCGTTAAACGAACGTACTAAAATGTGTTTAATTGTGCTGCATTCATAGATATTTAAGTTGTAGTAAATTAGCGAAAAATAAGTACTAATGGGTACTAATTCTATGAATATTAGATTTCACACATGTATTTAGACCTCTACTTCCATAGGGGTAAGGCAGAGACTATCGATCTCAAATTCTGGCAAATCTCACTTCACTCACGCCTATTAACCATCTCATACATATTCTGCCATTCTTCACGCTGCGTACACCCGCCTTGAGAAGAGTGTCTTCAATTTGATATGTATATGTTCTACGCGTCCTATCCCGTCCAACTGTACCTTCCACTTTGGCTCTAAGAATTCCGTTGTTAATCCTCCTTTCCTTATGCTATTATTACTAATGAATTAGAAAACAAATGTGCTTATTTACATTATTATGAAACGTAATGACTTTCAGTCTAGTCCAATGTTGGTTAAGGACAATCAGTACAGGTTGAAATAGTCGTTGTAGATTCGAAACCCACATTTCACTCGACAGTCAATAGACAATGTGACAGGCAATCTCGCCGTTTACAGACATTGACTATAACCAATTCCGAGAAATGGACAGGTTGTTAACGTTATCCCTCGTCGTGAAATTGATGCATTTCCTAGTTGATTACGTAAATGTGCATTTAAATTACGAAACTGTTGTTTTTCGAATTTCGAAAATCCGTTTCGAATACCAAAATTTTAATTACTGCACTACCTATCTACCTCGAGATAATTAATTTTAATTTTTTTTAGCATATGAGTAGGTACATGCGCATATTTACTTCAGTATCAAAGTGATGGTAGAAAAATGATATCTTTAGCATATTACTTTGCGATTGAACTGAATTGAAGATTTGTGTCAAGAACTTTGTTCAATTTAGATTTAAGTATACATACATACCATTCCTGAAAAGTGTACTGAAACCCTGAAAACACAATATGCAAGCAAACCTTCATAGCTTAATTGGCATCCATTCTTCAACATACTCAGCCGCTGTGATGTAACGTGATTTTCATTTATGTATATATTATTTCCATTTATTACAAAGGTATATAACCGTTAACGCTACAAGTATTCTTAATTATCGTTTATCGAGAATCCATTTTGACGTTTCACATTAAGTAACAATGCATTTATTAAATTTAATTGGATAATATATTAACATTAAAAGGTAACTACATATAACCACTAAGTATGAGAATTTGTATGAATGTCAATGAAGTAAATGTGATTTACAAAGATTGGGAAAAATGGGGATCCGTGATATCTTGAGTTCATATGTAATGAATGTTATGTGAAAATTAATGAAGTGAATGTGGTTTGCAAAGTTCGGTAAAAATGAGGACCCTAGGTCTCCCTTTGTAGAGAACGGACATGGCCTGCATTGTATGAGAAACACAATTCAATAGGACACTATAGTAAAAATTTCTAGATTTTATTTACGAATAAAATATCGAATAAAAAGAAAAGTGATTGCCAGTAACTGAGTACTATTAGATGTTTAATCTCAAAGATTGATTCGTTCATTCTCAGTTCGTTCCAGCGACAATGTAAACTTATTTTTAGGACCGAAGCTATTGAACTTAGAACATGTTCACGTTCCTTTATCGTTATTAGATTCTGTGCTAGTCGGGACCTTAATAGAATGGTGACTAGCTGCCTTTTACCAAGGGATGTCATACAAAAACTTAATAAAGCTGAGATCATGTAATTTATCGCGATATGGCTACTAGTCACTAAAATTCTCGACAATTTGTAGATATTGTATTTCATATTATTGTTCCCTGTAATTATTATTTTATTTTCTTATAAAATGCAGTTTTTCAGAAGCATTTAAAAGTTTGTTACCTCACTAATTAGTCTATGGAAATCATATATAATACTCTATCACTGATATTGAAACTATGTGTAATACAAGGTAAGGGGTGAATAGCTAGGTGCATTAGGACCATTTTGAAATAGGTATCTAACTCTTTTTTGTATGTCTCGTGTCGCAATGTCGCACCGTGGATACGTTATATACATACAAATATCTATGTTTTTAAAACCACATCTCTCCATCTGTACCTATTTGGAATCTTATTAATGTTGGTGACCTTTTTGTCGTCTATTGAAAAGGGTGATGTCAGGGTAAGCTTAGGGGTTGGGTTGTGCCATTATTTTCTCTTTTTCTAAGTTAGTTCAAGTGTGAGATAAAACGACACTAAAGATTATTGCGGTCTCTGAATGTTTAGGTTGGTTTAAAAAGGACTGGTATTACTGATATTGGGTCTATAGTTACATTATCTATTAATATTACATCAATAGATATATATTGTACAATATTGAATAGATTTAGTGGTTATGTTACGTACTTATAATTCATTTTTGGTTCGCAATTAATGATATGATGTATCTTGGTTATGAAATAACAATTGTTAAGTATTGTTAATTGTTAATATTTTTTAGGATATATTTACGTTGAATATTACTTTTAAATTATGTTAATCGTGTTCATTGTTTGGTTATAATTTATTTTGAAAACATTGATATTGAAAAGCAGTTGCGTACATCATCTGATATTTTAAAGTAGAGTTGTATAATTTTCTATTTTAATGAACTAACTATGACAAATATATGTATATAGTCAATTACATGTACATATGAGTGTTCTTTAATTAGTAAATGATCAATTTCTCTCTATATCTCATCATAAGCTCTTGTTTAAAAGACTATGTTTTTCGATCGTTTTACTAAAAGTAAAATGGGCTTACCGGCACAGTACTGACCAATTAAATACTTTTAACAAATCGATTTAAACCTTACATCAGCGCTAATAATAATTATCAACAACATCGTACTATGGTTGTAACTTCGAGTGTAAATAACACAAAAACCTTTAGTTTTATACTCAATATCAAGCTCTATACATTAAGTACTTTTACTACTGGCAATCTATGTATACATGTTTAGTACAATTTCAATTAATTACCAGAACAAGCCAACGCTCAAAAAAAAAACACGACTCACCGGTGTTCATTTGTAGTGTTCGCAGCAAACAGATGCATCCGAATCACACAAGACACATTTACGTCTGTCTGTAGTACTATATACTACACCTGTGGGCGTACGATACTATTCACGTGCGACTGAGCCTCGGGAGCTCCGACACGACCGTACCGCTCGGGGGCAGCGTGCAGACAGGGTGAAAAGCCTGGCAGCGCGCGCCTGGGACCACCCCGCCCCTCCCCTCCGCGCTGACGTCATGAAAAATCTCCGAATTTTCTCACCCTTAGACAAAACGCTAAGAGGATAGGATTCAAAATGTATGGGATTGGCATACCGAATGCGTATGTCATATCGAGTCGATACAGCATTGTCGCTTGTCAGGTAAAACGCTAAGATATTAGAAAACATAATAATTGACTGGTATGGGTACTGGCAGAGGACCAGCGCTGTGATATATACTGAAGTACCATTTAAGTCATTGTTAAGTGACTTATAAATATCAACATGTATTTAATAAATTTGTTTCTTTCTCTATTTCAATAAATATACATAGTATACCCCGTGACTTATGAAAACCCTAACTCTATCCCATATATTTTAATTTAGCGTTTTGCCTCCCGACTAAGGGCACAGTTTTGAGGGCCTTTTCGCTGCTACGATTCTAATTTGCTTCTCGCGTTGATGGCCTGTCACTTGCAGCGAGGAAGGCCCTTTTAAACGAACTTCCAAGGAATGTTTAAGGTGAATTTAAGGTTATTGGTTATTAGCTCATTAGGTATTAATTGCTTGGAAACAGGCCTTTTAGATTTCGTTCGGAGTCGAATCAATTTTGGGGACGCTTTGACTGGAATTCGAAAAGAAACCTACTTTTGATCTATCACTGTGATACGAGTATTATTATTATAATATTGCATTCTGTTTTACATTAGATAGGTTCTTCGATGAGATAGTTTAAACATACATAATGTGAGCTTTAGTGGATAATGAGGTTACAAGCTGCCACTACTATTTTACATAGATTTTTATATATTTGATATTGATATTATATTTTGACGACCTCCGTGGCGCGATCGGTTAGCCGCCTGAAGCCTAATCCTGAGATCCCGGGTTCGATTCCCGGTGGAGGCATAGTTAAGAACTACGGTTTTTTTCTGCTGTCTAGTCTGGTTTTTGATTATATATGTATTTAGCTATATATAAAAAAATATATATTTCTTAAATATACGTTGAGTAGTACTTCTTGTTTTAGTCTTAAAGTTTTGAATTTACTTAGCAAGTGACTAATGCAATTAGTGTAATAATGTCCAAATATTATTATTATTTATTATCAAATTCATGCTATTTCAATCTCAGTCGTAAATTTCGTTTATCAAAGACGTATACTATAGGTAGCAAGTCCGATATTCATTTACACTAAGAGGGATTAACCACAATCATTGTACATAAGTATTCCGTATTATATATTTTGTTGTAACTGTTAGAAAGTACAACAAGGGAGTACATATTTAAATCTTGACAAACCGACTGGTTGGTTACTGACAACCATTTATCATGGTCAAAGCTGGGTTTGATTTCTATCCGGTATGACTCCGGAACCTAGGGTATATGCCATCCATAATTCAGGCATTTAGCCCTTTAGGTTGCAGATCATACCTCTGAGAACAAAGGTCATCGGAAACCGTGGAACAATGAGATAATTAGGGCATGTCAAAGACAGATTATTTATAAACTTTCGGTTAAGGTTGGAATGTAGTAAATAACGGGACAGGGGTTATAGAAGTATGATTTAATTTGGCAATTATTGGGATAGAGTATTGAAGAAATGTGATTTAGTAATGTATATAACTTATTATACTTGATTTGTAAAATAACTTAGTAATGTAGAGTTATTATAGAGTTACGTAGTTAATTAGAATTAACATTGCGTTATTGAGAATACATGTGAGGAGTTAAACAGCTGTGGATGGGTGACAAAGTATTACTTGACAATAGGGATAATAAAATACTATAAACTCTTAGACACGTCTAGCATGAACTTGATTAAGGTATTTGGTAACGTAACATTCTATTTCTAACTTACCCTTACTTAAGCATTGGACACAACTAATAGAAAAATGCTAGTTGGTTAGTTAAACAGTTTTAAAATTTCTCCAAAAGGATTCTTTAAACTACCTGAATGCTGAAATCATTTAAAAATTCTTTCAAAGTTGCGGAACTGAAGTATTCAGCATGAAGCTCAGTATTCGTGCTCAGCCAAGCGAAAGCCTTTGCAGTTGCTTATTAAAATAATTAAAACGGCAACAAACAAGCCGCAGAACTAAAAAGTTTCGCTTCTCACCACAATGAGATGGAATCACCTTAATTAGCTGTATTAAGACCAAATGGCAACACGGCTTACCACCTGACACATCGACTACTATCTGGTTCACATTGGTTCGAAGTGGCCATAGAATTACTACTTCCTCAATTCCGGATATGGTCACGTGAACCATTGACTACCCCGCCAGTGTTTAAAAAATTATGTAAGTGTTTTGTTTATTAAGATGAAAATGACATTTTATAAGACTGATGATAACTGATTGTCAAATTTTGGGTGATATGAAAGGGGTGGCTACATATGTACACACTTATTAATATACAACCAAATAGGCGATATATTGAAAAGTAGTCACGGTACATAGATCCATCACCGCCGAATATGTAATCGGAGGTTGTCAGGAAAGCAAAAGCTGTCAAGTACGAGAAAAATAGAGAAAAAAATTCTGCCTTGCTCTCTTTAGGGAATAGACTGTAACGTCTTAGTATGTAAGAAAACAAGTTTAGGCTTTTCTGCTCTAGACATAGAGAAAGCCGCGCGAAACATGTTCAAATCAATTTTGAGACATTCTTTTTAAAGAGGCTACGTAGCGTGAAGAACAGAAAAGTATGTGCGAGTATGAGAAGGTTAAGCAGTGTGAATAAACCAAGAGAGATTTATAACGATCGTTTGGGAAGTGTATATATGTATAAAAATGTAGTTTTAATTTTATCTGTGTTACTCTGGGAAGAAAAAAGAATGTTAACTATGTAGCTGCCTTTCTTCTTCATGTCTTTCTAGCTGCATTCGGGAGGCGACTAAGGACCTACGGGTGAATGGAATCTTTGATGTGATAGATTGACGAATTGTCACCTAAGTTTAATATGTCAAACCCGAATCTAAATGCTAAAAAGTGATCTAAAAGATATCGTGTCTCCGAGTTTCTGTCTGTTAAATAACGTGAATATATATGGATGTAAAAGGCATGCTTTTTCGAATAGATTTGCAAGGACAAAGATTGCTCGAGACTTAGAATCTGCTAACTTCAAGTACCTTCTTCCAGTTAAGTCGTAAGGGCATACTCTAGCCCTTATAGGCAGCCTCTTTACCTTATCTTTGCCTTAGCTTTGTCCTAAAGGGTCCTTGAATCCGAGATTATTATTGGCACTCTTCGTACCGAACACTACCGCAATACAATACACCAATTTTCTAGTTCTAGGAATTGAGGAATCAACACTTTACATACAAAGGAACGTGTCTCATCCATACATACATACATACATACTAAGATATCTCATCCTAATTCTTGCAGAGGGGTAACTAGAGATAACAGTTTTTTTTCCACTTTATCGACATTCGGTGCTTGAGTATCAATATGTCTCTTATCATATCAATATGTATAAAAGTAACTTCATATAACTTAAATAATTGAACTAAACAAATCAAATAAATAAATATTTCATTCTGTAACAAATATAACACATATTACAAGTCTCTAATAAAACTATTAATAATATTACCACCACCCTTTACAATTAGTATGCGCCGATACGGTTCGCTACCTATCACGTTGGGTGCTGTCTATCTATCTAGTGAAACGCAGGCTTTGAGTGACCCATACCTCACATCCCTTCGAAATTTCGGAGATGGACACTCAAGCCTCTTACTACCCTATCACAATAAAAAAGGGAAATAAATAATAATACAATGTGTTTATTTAAGTCTTGAACCGTGTATGTTATGAAATATAATATAGTCAGTGATTATCATAGCCACCTCAAACTCATGTGTTAACTAATAGGTTAGACCAAATAAGACCCAATTAGTATCTAATGTGACATGTACTTAATTGTGTTGCCACTTACAATCACTAACTACATGTTCCGAGGACTCTGAACAATATTTGACCTTATTGCAAAGAGGTATATAGATACCTTATTTTGATATATGCTCAGATGGGTTTGAACTTGCAAATTCAGTGGCAAATATCCTAAACTGACCAAAACTTATTTTCTTTATTAAACATGATAATTTAAATATTAAGAAAAACAACTCAGTAATGCACATGGTTGCACATCTTTTTTCTGCCATTATTGACCACTAGTGCTTTTTAGCACAAACACAGTTCAATATCAGATCAAAAATATGGTGAAGTTTGAAGCGGATGACCAACAGTGTTAAATGTCACCATTGAAATCAGCAAAACTGTTAACTTTCGCTTGAAACTTATCACTTTTGCTAATCCACTACCAACTTCTCACTATTACTGATCTGATATTGAACTGCTATTTTTGCAAATTTCAGTGGGCTAAAGCCCCAGTACTCATAGCTTTCTATAGTTTCAAAGTCCATCTTAATAGTCACCTATGCCAGTAGCTACAGATATGTTCCGTCCAGTTGCCCCGTGACCTATTCATGCAAATTCCTTGCCGCCACAGTACGATGTTTGACTAGATCGATTATGCTCCAGCCACCTCAATGCTTTCATAGACGAACGTATCATGACCGTCATATTCACTCAAGCTAGAGCAACCAGATTAACTTGGTCTTAAGTAGCTTTAAATGTGAGTGAATGTGGAGGTCACATTGTTATGGTTTTAAGCCTGGTAAGCAACCAAATTGAGAAGGCCTCAAGCAGGTAACAATTACTTTGAAACAGTAGGTCTTTTCATTTAAGTTTAATGACAGTTTGACCGAAACTAAATGATCTATGGTTATATAGAGATTTGAAAGCTTCCAGAGTCCAGTAAAGGTTGGTCACTTTACATTCACTACAATTCGGCGAAGGATATGGAAAGACCTATCTATTCTATCTAGAATTTGCTATCGGAACATGCATGAATAGTTATTATAAAAGTATAAAAATGTATTTGTATGAAGTCGCCGTATAATTGCATTAACTTTTATACTAAAGAAAATAATGATCGAAAATCAGCTCTTAAATTGATTAATTTAGCTTATTATCTACATTACATGACTTCAGAAGTACAGCCCATGTATTACTAATTACTAGAAAGTACCTAATTCCGTGTGTATGACAATCAAATTAGCAGCTGGACACATTACGTGAACTCCCAACTAACACAAACAAATGGGGAATAAATCAATATACACGACACTACAAAGAGATTAATTGCTAATACTACACAATAACATAATTACGTGGCACACAGATGCAATACAAATGGAATTTACATATTCAATTTTAGCTTCATTAGTTTCAAATACCGCTTAGTTTTGGCACGTTCATATGTAAACAATAAGGGAATATTCCATTCTGTTTATTAATTTTACAAAACGTGTAATATTATTGGGTTTGTAATAGAATTTAACGATGAGGGAAAACATCGATGAGGAAACATGTCTATCTCTCAGGATAAGTAAATATCCAGTGCCTATGTACGGCGATACGGTTCAGTACCTATCATGTTTGGTGCTGTCTATCTAGTGAAACTTTGAGTGGGTCATACCTAACATACCTTCGAAATTTCGGAGATAGGCACTCTTCGGATGCAAAAAGAAGTGTGCATACACAAGTCGTAAAGCGTATGTTATGTTGAAATAGAAATGTTTACTAAAAATGCGTGATACAAATATGTCAAATAGTCTATTAAAAAGTTACTAATAAATTGTATACCACTTGGCTTAAGTCAAGTTAAAAGTGGTGAATTAATGTTTTTCTGTTTCTAACTATGATAAAATATATAACACCTACCAGATTTACAGCAATCATTTTTCGATAAAGGCAAATCACGTGTATTTTCCCGTAGAAGATATTTGGACTTCTCACTTCTAGTAAAAATATATGTAGTATGTAAGGATCTCCCAAGTAAGAGATGTTTTTACGTAGGTACCTGTTTAAAGGTTAATAAACCTTATAAGAGTTCATATACCCATTTATAAAGTGACTATTGCATTAAATTTGACCTATAGCAACACGATGTTCCGTAAAAGCTTCTAATAATATCTATGCTGTAGCTCATTAATCATCAAATTAGTTCATAATGTTGGAACTTCAAAAGAATTCTAACTAGCTGTATATCTTAGAGACGAGTCGTGACTTAGGATATTTAGATAAAACTGTAATGCTAAAGTGAAATTTATATGGCGAGTAAGAACTTATGAAATTCAGATAACGGTGCAATTCTAAAGTGAATTTTAATACCCATGTAGAGATCATTAAGCTGACAAATTCCGTGCTATTCTGGGACGTAAAAAATGCTAACTAGTTGCCGTTCTTCCCCGCAAGTCGTAGGAGGCGACAAGAAGTAGGATCAATGGAATTTATTGGACGACAGGCTGAAACCTTGGCCAATATTACTAACAATGCCATCACATCCCTGTTAGTTACAGCCAAGGTGGCAATATAAGTGTGATACATCTAAGCTTCTGACCATCCTAACTGGGGTAGAATGTGGCGTAGGATGTGTATGTATTTACTCGTATTTATCAAAGATCAAATAGACGACATATAAAAAAGTTAATAAGCAATAAATCATTATATGAGTATGACGAGGTGAAGTGAATAATAATAATCATGATAGTGTCCCTTGATCTCTGTCTACCCTTCTCTACCTACTGTATGTGTGTGGTACTCGAATCTGCCTGTAGCCCATTAATCATCAAATTACTTTTGTTGCCATGTGCCAGGCCCAACAGCAGTATGTACAGAGTAATTCCACTTCAATTGATTGACTAATTGCTGCAGATTAAACAGACATAACATACGTTGTGTTCCGAACTGGGATCGAATTTATGTTACCAGCTGTCGTTAATTTGACGTAGCTCAGTTGTTCAGGGCTTGACTCTGTATCAAGGGTATTAGGGTTCAAATCCCGCTTGAGCATGTACCAATGGAAATGAAGTTTAATGAATTTTTATGTTACTTTTTCCTAATAAAAATGCAATTACGAATACTACGGTGGGGGAAAACATCGTAAGTAAACCTACTTGTTCACCGTACAGGTATTAGTTAGTGCTTGTAAATGGCGACAAGGCTCACCACCTGTCACATTGAATAATGACTATCTGGTCAACTCGTGGGTTCGAGGTGGTCAAAGAATTAGCATCGATAATCGTGAAGTTCCGGGTTCGATTCCCGGTAGTGTTAAGAACTACGCTTTTCTACTGCGTTCCAGTCCGATCGTTGATTATGTATGCTATAAATGTATTTATCTACATATAATATGTATACATTTCTTAAATATACGTCGAATAGTACCCGTAACACAAATCTTAAATGTACTTACCAAGGGTCTAGTTCAATTGGTGTAATAATGTCCCAATATTATTATTATCACCTAACCCTAACCCTATCCCATATTATTTATAATTCAGTATCTCCCATTGCCCAAGTAGAAGCTCCTACAAAATAGTGCAAAAGCCTTTACTTCACAGCACACGTTCGTCGTCGGCTCCTCTATTATTAATGCAGGTTCTTTCACCGAAGAGAATGGTGTGTAACCATTATCGATTTTGCTACTAGGGCATTTTTATACTGACAAATAGGGCTGTAATATTCACTTGAAGGCTTTTGAAAGTTATACAGTCTTAGAATTGGTGGTTTTGAGATTATGGTGCGATTGGTTGAGCACTTGAACGTTAATCGTAACGAACGGGTTTGATTCCCGGTGGAAGTAGAGTTAAGATTTTTTCTTTTCGTCTGCTTTTCAGTCTGGTTG
Source organism: Leucoptera coffeella (assembly GCA_030578115.1). Taxonomy (NCBI): domain Eukaryota; kingdom Metazoa; phylum Arthropoda; class Insecta; order Lepidoptera; family Lyonetiidae; genus Leucoptera; species Leucoptera coffeella. The sequence continues at coordinate 132,059 of JAMBLF010000844.1, read as the reverse complement.
TTGATTATATTTGTATTTATCTATTTAAATAAATATAAAATTGTTAAATTTACGTTGACTAGTAACCTTAATACAAGTCTTGAATGTACTTAACTAGGGGCTAGTTCAATTGGTGTAATAGTGTCCTACAATAAATGGATTTTGAATATATCGATCCTGGTATAAGTGGTTACTGGTTACTGTTATTGACACCTAAATACACGCGGATGTACATATACATGCTCAGTAATTTTAGGATATTTTCAGTAAAAATAAACAAGCGTGGACAGTAAAAAAGACTTAACCCATTATTCCTTTAATTCTTTTCGGGTAGAACAGAACCTCGGAGATATCGCTGCCCCCGACAAACACTATCGTAATAGGAAAATAACAATTTTACACCAGCAACTAAAAACTGAATATCTTAAAAACTATGAAATCTACAATAAACATATTTATACCAAATATAGAGGGTATTATTACACTAAATTTTAAATATTTCTTTTGTAAAAAAATTTGTATTTAGAGATCCCGCCATATAAATTGGCAGTTGGGGGCGTCGCCACAGTCGCGTACTTCAGTGTTACCAGTAAACACGCCAAAACTAGCACTCACTGTGCCATACGGCTCGATACATTATAGGTTTCATTTGTAACGGTCTTTGGTTGCAGAGCTATAAACTCAAATAAAACAAATTAATATATCAAAGTCAAAATATGTTTATTTAAAATAGGCCCTATCACAAGCTCTCTTTGAATGTTATCTTATGATCTAAGTATAAGAACAATAAAGGCGTGTTTACTGGCAACAGTGAATTATGCAACTGCGGCGACGCCTCCATCTGCCATAATATATTCAAAATTATAAATATCACAAGCTCTCTTTGAAAGTTATCTTATGATCTAAGTATAAATTAAAAAAACTATTTCAAACATGGCACTGAGCATTGTCTTTACATATTTTTTACCGAGGTTAGATCAGCGGAGACCCTAGCTTGGAGAAGAAACTCCGGAAATCAATTTATTATTATCACCCTTAAGAATCATAAAATTTACAAAGAGTGGGCAAAAAACACAACGCTGGTAATACTAAATTTACCTTTCATACAAAATAACACGCAATGGCGGAAACGTCAAATTTAGTTCCAAGTTTGGCTACTGCCAATTTATGTGGCGGGATCTCTAAATGAGATATTTAAGAAAATGTCTATTACTGAAATATACTATGGTCTGTGCTATGGTGAATATTAACGCAACCTAACTTTACGATAGTGATCGACGGAAATCACTAAACTGTATTGCTATAGTAATCGTGCGCTACGATATTGTTCCGTGATACATATGCAACACTGATATGTAATATATCACTCGAACAATATCGTAAGAGTAGTTTACTCTATAATGTTGGCTTTTGAGATTCGGTAATAGCCTTTTGCGTTATAAATCGTCTTAAATTTCCCATTGAATAAAAACATAAAGACCATTACTCAATGCATAAATCCAAAAGTATTCATTGCCCAACCTTAAAAATTTACTCTATGGCGTAATACGATGGTGTGGATATATTCAATAAAACCGATTCTATGGTAAGAGCGAATACGATAGTGTTCGTCGGAGGCCGCGATATAATACCTATCCCAGGTCACTTTTAAGCATTAATTAAATTAAATCAGCTTTCGATGTCATAATGAAACATTGGCTACAGGTTACTAACCCATCGCCTAATAGATCCCATTTACTCCTAGGCGCCTCCTACGACATGCCGAGAGGACCGGCAGCTAGTTAGCATTCTTTTTACGCCCCAGACTAGCAAGGGAGACTTATTCGATTGTGTTGCACATTTTCCAATAAACCAAATGACGTTTTGAAATGTACATACCAATATTGTCCCCTCAATTACTATGTTTGTTTGTTTACTGTTTCAAATAATTACAACTGGGACATAATAGTACTGACAAGCATACGTCCTCCATAATATGCCTCCTTTGAAGGCCCTTCTTAATTACGAACACATCCCGTCACATTAACGAGCTGAGACCACATCGTATTTCAGATATGAAGATACCTAGCACACCTACCCTGAGGGAATTCACTTTAATATAAGTTAGGCGACGACCGAGATTCATATGACGGGGCTTTAACGAATTTTGGCCCAGTGCTACTTATTACATTGGTTTAGTTCCGTGTAGTTTATTCGGAGTAAAATACTACAGTATTTCTTAGGACATGATTTAGGAAAAAACAGTACAGTATTTCGTTAGACATAAGTGACCTAGGAGATGTTATATCTCCGAGGTTCTGTCCACCCCGAAAGGGATTAAAGGACGTGAATAAGGGACTAAAGATTCATTGAATTTATGGACAGATATGACAACTAAACTCTATTGTCGATATCTGAATCGTATTTATGTGATAGTTTTTTTTTATAGTTATAGATCAAAACATATTATGGATAATTCTGTAATGTATATCTTGATAACTAAATAAATATTGAGAAATCCAGTGGTACCAAACTAAATACATTGAAAAAATGTTATGTCACTATCGCGTATACTCAATAAGCAATAGAAGGATGAAAATATATAAACATGGCTGTAAAAATATGTATACATATAGGTACTAGTCATACGAAAATAATGGTACTAGTGTGTAGGTAAAGTTATATAATACTAATTACAAACTGTTAGACACTAAACGCAGCTAGCTGTTTTAAATACAATACCCCATGGAAATAGTCATTGTTCTTTATAAATGAAAAGCGCGATCAGTCAACGTCAGAACTGTCAGGCAAAGTAGAATAAATTTTAACTCGTTCCTATGAGACAATCGGAATCAGGCACAATCGACCTTAATTCCAAGAACTAAGCTAAATATAATGTGATAAACAATTAAATGGATAAACTTTTCAAATACCGTATTGCGTCCTAAAAAGAATGCTATAATTGTCATCAATATTAATGGTACAGAGTTCGAATCCTGCTTGCGCATGTACCAATGGAAATGAAGTTTAATGATTTTCTATGTACATTTTCGCAATTAAAAATACATTTACGAAATACGCCGAATATTACGGTGAGGAAAAACATCGTGAGGAAACCTACCTGTTCCCCGAACAGATAATAGTTAATGCTTGTAAATGGCGCCATGGTTGACCACCTGTCACATTGAGTACTGACTATCTGGTCAAGACGTGGGTTCGTGGTGGCCATAGAATTACTACCTTCACAATTGCGGAGATACCTCGCAAGGGATAATAGTCGTAAACGCGTTTGTCTTTTCGGCCAAAAGGGATTTAAACTACTCATTTTATACCAACTGCCAAATAGCCGAGCATTCTATTTACGTCACAGCAACCACGACGTAAATTTAGCGTAGCCAAATTCAAGTTAGACGTCCGATTTTGACAGAACAATGACGAGCAAACTGCATGACGTTATTCAAGAGATATCAGGACGCACAAACAATAGTCGGAAACAATGAACAACTATACTGACAACACAATAAGATACCGATTCTCGTTTGCTCTGCTTTTGAATAGGCTAAGCCTATTTCGAAATTGTCTAAATTTAGAACCTGTGCCGCGCTAGACTTAGGCCTGAATCAAATGGTAACTAAGTGCTTTTTAACCGATTGTATTTTGGCAATGGGCTAGCAACATGTCTTTAACATTCCGTTTTATAAGAACAGAGAAATGTTTAGCTTAGATGAATAAAACATATTGTTTCCCCGAGGTTCTGTCCACTGCGACAGAAAGACTATGATTTGTATGTGTATGTTATAAAGCTATTTGTTGAAATAGTTTTTACTTTTGGTATAATAATTTTTGGACATCATTACACCAATTAAACTAACCCCTTGCTAAGTTCATTTAAGACTTGTGTTAAGGGTACTAGTCAACGTAAATTTAAGAAATATATACTAATTGAAAATAGAAAAATACATATATAGCATATATAATCAACGACCAAACTGGAAAGCAAAAGAAAAGCCTAGTTCTTAAGCCTGAATCCATCAGGAATCGAGCCCAGGACCTCACGATTAGCCTTAAAGTGGTTAACCAATCGCACCACGGAGGTGGTATCAAGATTTGTTAAAAGTTATGTTCTAGCAAGATTATATTAATCAAATTGGAGACAATATTCTTATTAAAGCGAGTGCACGTACCGTGAAGAACTGAGTAGCATGCATGAGAAGGTTAATGGGCGTGTTTGAGGCAAGACAGATTTGTTTGGTTCGTTTAAGGTGGCGCTCGATAGTCACCGACTAGAAATAGACGGCGTGAAGGCAACTAAGGGACTAGAGGTAAATGGAATCTATGGAGCGATGGGCTAGCAACTGAGGCAACATTCCAATGTTAGCACAACCACAATATTAATGCTGAAAAAAGACCAAGGATGTATTATGTTATCTTCAAGTTTTTTTGCACCCCGAAATGGATCAAAAGATGTGTCGTACATGTACGTATATATATTCAACGGAAAATAATGAAATGCAAATAAAAAATACTATATTGTACACCAAAATACACCTAACCGTACAGCAAAGGTTAGATTTGGGACAGTATTATTTTTATGAACAATTCAGTATTTTTGCCGTACATTTTCTTATTATATTCCTTTAAATACTACCCACATTCAACTACATAGTATTAGGTACCGATTCTATCTTGTACAGTATCATAGTGGGGTTAATTTGCATAATCGTCGTCCGTTGAGCGAGAGTTCAATATTCATGCGACAGGGGCGCTCATGAGAAAGAAATTGATGGGGAAAGTTCCAGAATTACGGTCGGTTTGAAAGGGCTATATAGGCACTAGTATTAAACAAATGGCGTACATATAGGCATTCGCTTCTATATAGTTTCTAGAGGACTAGACCGCGGAGATAAAATATATTTTCTATCTTTTTGATCAACATTGGGTATTTGGTCATTTGGTTTGTGTTAAACTGGACTGAATAATGTTTTATGTCTTATTTCATGTGGAAACATTCTCTTATTTTCCCGTTCCCTTTTCGGTTTCACTACTTAACACAGTTAAAAAAAATCCTAATCTACTTTTTCGTTTTTAATATTTAGTTTGCTAAGGGACCATATGAAAGCTTTTTGGAACGGTATTAATGTTAACGGTAACCTAGGAAATAACTCTGAAATTCATATGAACTTTGTAACATTTGTTTTGTCTTTTCATTCTCAAAAACAGTTTATGGAATATGTCTGGATTATATGAAATGACATACATGTAAATCACTTCTACTTCTGAGTAAATGATTCATATATATCTGAAATTGTATAAGCACGTTTGGAGTTGATGAATTTATTTATTATAATTTATCATCATTATAATCATGTTGTTGATAATTATCGATGTATGCTGACTGACAGACTATTGACTGACTATTAGCTATTCGTTTATACCGTGCTAGTCCTTGACGTAAATATACTGAAGCGTGATCTCTAATTACCCTCTGTGTGTAATAAACTATGTCTAAGCTTGTTTTTGTACCATAATAAATAAAACAATTATACAACGACAAACTTAAACAGCCATCATAACAACAATTTAAATTAATGTAACGCACGAGTTTTAAATAATACTAATAGCCCCCGTTTCTAATTTCTACACCCTAATGGTCCTAATTTAGGACACCTGGACCTCTAGCCGCCCTTAATAAGCATTATAATGTGAGCACGTTTAGCTTTCTAGATTATCTGGGTCTGGGATCTAAATAAGCTGTAAGCTGTTTTTATTCCTAGCATATTGTAGAACTAAGGCACTAGGAATAAATAGAAAAAAATCTAAAAGGCACTTATAAATTCACAATTAATATCCCGTACGGAAACCGTCACAACCAGTAAGTAGTATTTAAATATAGTGGTGAATTTTCAAATCTTTTGGGATTGAACAGAACCTTGGGGTCATAATTTATTATTTTTCATAAATAACGGGAGTTTGAAGCCAATATCGGTTGTTAGCCCATCACTCAAGTCAATAAAATATATCTTTCCCCCCTTATAGTGTATTCGCGTTAAGAAAATAGTGACGTCATCATTACCCAAACGATTTGACCAATGAGACGTGACAACGAATGTCTGCGATTGGTCAATGTGACTTGTTTTCTCATTTACTCACGTCTCATTGGCCAGTTTAACCTCTGATTATCATGACGTCACTATTTTCTTAACGCGAATACACTATAGTTATCTTATAACTCCCCAAGCGAGCGGAGAAGAAAGACAACTTGCACCTTTCTGTTTACGTCAGAATCTAAAAATACCCAAGGAATTAAAAAGCAAAATATTCATTAAAATATCTCACCCAGCTATCTCTTAAAAGAATGCAAAATATGGCCAGCAAAATCACCTTTTAATAAAGCCTCGTAATCTTGGCATCTGGTATGAGGTAAGGATTGGCAGCTGAATACTTAGCGAATACCCAACCCCTCACTAACAGAGGATCAACTCGTATTTTTCTCCATCTAAAGTCTAAGTAAAACGGGGTTTCTCAAAGTGTGTAGCGCCCTCTAGTTATGCCTAAAAGGTGTTAAAGAAAAATATTTTATTATTTTAATTAAATTACGCTTTTCTTATGCTTTCCAGCCTGGTCGTTGATTATATATGCTATATATGTAATTATCTATAGATAATAAGTATGTGTTTCTTAAATATATTATGTACGTTGACTAGTACCCTTTACACAAGTTTTAAATGAACTTATCAAGGGGATAGTTCGATTTTTGTAATAATGTCACATTATTTAAATTCCTAGAGCCGTGTATATATGTATGTATGTAATCTCATTTTATTTATTTTTATTTATTAGATTTTTTACTAGTTGCTGTTCATCGTAGGATGTTATTGGAAGCGACTAAGGGACTAGGGCCTGAGGGACGATAATCTAGCACCCTTGCCCCAATATTCTATACAGGATTTATGTCATCACAACCACAAAACATGCTAGTGACTAAGCAACTATTATAGCATACCTGAGCTTCAATACACTAATAAATTGGCGGATAATCGTGTGTAAATATATAAAAGTAGACAAAAAGACAAAAACGAAAGCGTTCACGACCATATACCCTTGCGGGGTAGTCAGAAGTTACGGTTTCCTTCAACGCAATCGCGGAGGCAGTAATTTTATAGCCACCTTAAACGCACGTGTTGACCAGATAGTCAGTACTCAATGTGACAGTGTGTGTTCTATAAAAGTAGAGTTATTAAACAAAATGGAAGGCGTTTAAAAATTATTTATTTTTTAAATGGACAGTAGACGAAATAAGTTTGGGAACCTCTGATCAAAAGGGCTCATAATTTCAGCTCAAGGTATTTGCTGAAACAAAGCATAGCTCCGCCTGAGTAATTCTATTTTGAGTCGGTATTTCTTTAGTTTTCTATTTTACAGTTCATTGGCGTTATGTGAATATGGTTTTGGGAATTAGTTTCTAGTTTATCGCCTAATGAAACTATTTGAATTTTATATATTTTTATATATGCGTTTTGTATGTATTTTAAGACGAGTTGTTGGCGAGTCATCTACATCTTTCTAATTTTCCTTATAGATGTTCGTATTGTATTTGTATTTAACCCCAATAATTCACTAAAATATTTTTTTTTCTTCCTGTCTTTCGGGGATTATGTTTTTACGTGTAAGCGTAGGTAAATCCCCTCAGTCAAAATCTTGTCATCTCTTAAGACATTTCTATTCAAATGGCAGCTAATTACCTGCTATTAAGTACCAGGCTTGCATGGGTTAGAACAGTGTACTAGTAACAGTTTCCTTTTATGACGGTAGAGGCTTCGAATACTCTAATAAAGGGCCTATTAGATTCTACGACAAGGTATCGAGTTGCTCTTAACAACTAAATATGATCATAATGTTTAACTATGTACCTACTTGACTTGCTATAAGTATTTCGTGTAAGATATTTAGAAGTATTTCTTCTCATATTGAAGGTTTCGACAAAGAGACTTCTTAATAATATCTATTGACCGATAAAATAGCAATTATAGTTTACAAAGATTCAATACTCGAACGTTCTTCGAGACCTTTTTTAAACAGTGTAAAGAACTATTAACAACTGTATTCACATGAATATAAACTTACCTGTTTTAATATATTAATATAAATAAATCAATAATAAAACTATAAATAAAATATTTGAGCCAAATAACTGCCATCAGGGAGAGTTACCAAAATACTGGCAGCATTTCCACGCTGAATGGCCAAATGTATGGCACGCTTAAAGAACTAATTTTATTTATGTCTATTTTATTAACAAATACTTAATTCTTTTCATACCGATCACAATAGACCTTGAGGATACAAAATCTACTTACTAATCTGACTAATCCCCTTATGTATCAACATCGAGTTGTGATGACCAATTATCATCCCTCTTCCCAATCTAAACTGACCATGATAATATTAGCGATAGGTTGCTGAGTTGGTTTCCCTTCTTTACATTTCGGAGTAGCACGAAACTATACTAAAATTTAGTTTCCAAGCGAGACGAGTTTACGAGATGAAATTAAATTACAGCTAAAAGCTAGCGGTGTCCCTGGATATAATACAATGTGCTGGATAAGTGCAGATGTAAAGTAGTTTTAATCTGCCGTGACACGGATTCACCTCAAGCTTAACTGCTTTTAGACCAAGGTTTATGTATGTTTCGAAGTTTTTACATACGTATGAGCAAAATAAAATAACTTATACAGATCTAATAGACTATTTCATTAATATATACGTATGTACAAAATATAAGAACTTATATGGATCAAATAGGAGATATTCTTCTTAAAACATGTATGGGAAAGTTAATGGGTGTGAGTAAAGCAACAGAGATTTGTCAGGATCGTTTTTAGTGGTTATTGATAGTTCAGCCGTTCGGTTATTAAAAGTTAAAAAAATACATGTAATTGCAGAGTGTGGAGTTTGAGTATGAGGAGGTGTATGAGTGTCAATGAAGCGAGAGAGGTCTGTCAGGATCGGGACGAATGGGGATCCGTGATCTCTGCCTAAACCTCTACAGGGAATGAGGTGTGATGCGTATGTGTGTTAGTATGTATGTATGTCTAAGATGAATCCAACAAGGATTATCGGTGGTGATGAAGTATGACGTGGGGTTGGGACTTACCCATATTACTGATTTTCTGATAAGAGGTCCAAAGAAAGACCTTGGGGAGTAATTCATTAATTGTTATCGATGAGTTGACAAACCTTACCAGATTAGTGTCATATTCTTTTAACTACATAGATAATATAAAATGATAAATATGCATTCGTAAATATCTTCTACTGTCACTACTGTTAAACCTTTCGTGATAAATAAAGCTTTGTATGACCATTGTCATCGTGACATGTACTAGGTGTATGCTTATGGCCTATCACTAACATTCTATAGTAAATGATATGTATCCCAGACATTGTTAGTCTGTATTTATAAGGCGATGCGATCACCACCTATCACAATGTAAGTTGTTTATTTAAATGGCGACATGGCTTACCACCTGTCACATTATGCACTGACTATCTGGTCAACACGTGGGTTCGAGGGGTCCATAGAATTACTACCTTCGCAATTGCGGAGATGGAAAACCTGAACCTCTGACTACCCCGCAAGGGTTAATTGTCGTGAATGCGTTTGTTTTTGTATTTAGACATTAACGGACATTTAGAAATTGTACAATATACCTAGTTGTCCCGTTTCGGGATTACCTCCAGCAGAACGCATGTTGTTTATGTAGGGAAAGTATCTATATCACTAAAAAGCTTTACTTCCACGAAAAGATTTCGGATCACTCTGTTTATGCTTTATTTAAATAAGACAGATATATCATAACATCATTTCGAGGTGTTGTATTGTTAAAAATGATCAAATTTGTGAGGTGAGGAATATATTGTTAAAAATGAACATTTGGTTAGACTGATGAAGAAATATAAACACATTTAGGTATATGTAGCGACTTAGTGAAAATAAATTTGACTCTATGTCTTCATTCCTCGTCGTTATCTTCCATTTACGTGAAAGCTGGAGTCGTTTTGGCTTCCAAACGTATTTTTTAGACATTGCGTTGTTTTATGGAACCTACCTATTCCTTAAAACAGGCAATAGTCAGATAGTCAGCTTATAGATAATGACACGGCTTACCACCTACCTTAGTAGGACAAAGACAAACGCATTCACGACCATTAAACCTTGCAAGGTAGTCAGGGGTTTAGGTTTGCATCTCCGCAATTGCGAAGGTAGTATTTCTATGGCGACTTCGAACCCACGTGTTGACCAAACAGTCAGTACTCAATGTGACGTGGTACGTCATGTCACCATTTACAAGCACTGATTAACCTGTTCGCGGAATAGTATATCTATAACAGAATACCTTAGTAGGACTATCAGTTGAACATGTCATGACGAGATGGTTATTTAAACAATAAATCCGCGATTGCGGAGATGGAAACCCCTGGATATCTACAAAAGTTAATGTTTGTGAACGAGTTTGTTTCATGATGTGAAAATGTACGCCGATTAATCTACAGGTAGTGATTTGCCTAGTTACTCTCTAATAATACAACGACAAATAACAATCAAATAGATGACCTACAAAAACATGGTTGTTATAAAAGTACTTACAACCGCCGAGTGTGTATGACGAGGTGTAAATGTCAATGAAGCGAAAGTGCTTTTCCTGGATCGGGAAAAATGGGTTATGTGATGTCAAGCTTCATCGTATGAGTGATATCGAGTGTTTATCACTTTGGGTGATTGAAAAATGAAAATTGAGTGGTGCCACTCTTCAATAGTGGTAAACAACCCTCCATAGACTGCTGCAGTCGTGAATGTACTGTTATAATACATATTTACGTAATAATGATCATATTTCCCGTTTAAGTAGAAAGAATTAAAGAAAATAGTTGATTATTCTTTAAACATATTAATTATTAGTCTATTATTTTGAAAAAAATATAAAAAAATGAATAGATGCCTATATTTATCGCTGTAATAACTAACAACAACTTTCTCTACTACTTTCGATAGCTGCGAAGAAAAGCAGCTGATTACATAGCATGCAGTCCCTACCAGCATCAAGGTACGAGCATAAACCTTGTGTATTATTTAGTTTCAAAGCTATCATTGCCGAGGCCTTGCCTCGAGTTTGTTTCAAGGTAACTATTGAACGGGGCAAAGGTGAACCAAATTACATACGAACATATAGATTCACGCCTCTCGAGTTCAATATGATAGACTGCGACTGTCTATTGGATCAATAACACAAAAAAGGACAAACGCGTTCACAACCATTAAACCTTGCGAAGAAGTCAGAGGTGCGAATGTCCAACTCCGCAATTGTGAAGGTAGTAAATCTATGGCCACCTCGAACCCACGTGTTGACCAGATAGTCAGTACTCAATGTGACAGGTGGTAAGTCATGTCGCGATTACGAGGACTAACTATTACCTGTTCGGGGAACAGGTAGGTTTCCTCACGATGTTTTCCCTCACCGTAGTATTCAATAATAATCAATAAACCATCTTTATAGATTCCTACATGCATATACATATATTCGCACTTCTACTTCCCAAACGGTGTAGCCAGAGACTATCGATCGCCACCTGGAACAATCGCGACAAATCTCTCTAGCTTCACACACGTTCATTAGCTTTTTAATACATGCTTTTCTGTTCACATTACGTACACCTGTCTTGAAAATAATGCCCCCATGAAAATTGTGGAGAAAAACAGGTAATGTAAGATTGTGTGATGGGGTACGGAATAGTCCGAGTCGTAATCGTAGTGGTATGAAAGAAGATGTATTGACGAAAATAGATGAAGGTATGTTTAAGTTTATAAAAAGGTAACTAGCAGCTAACTGTATCTGCTTGAAGGTGACTTAGAAATTTGTTGGTCGATGAGCTGGCAATCTTTTACCAATATTTCACATGAAACTATCATAACCGTGAAAGCCATGCTAATATAATAAAACACTTTGATGTTTACGAGGTTCTGTTAACGCCGAATTGGATTAACAGACGTGAATATTTGTGTAAGTAACACGGTAAGTTAATAAAGTACACGGTACAATAATATAGTAGCATACTTTCCCCGTTAATTTCTATGCAGCATAATTTTGTTTTTCAACAAGGGAATGGAAGTAAATTGTAGGTTTACATTCTACTGTTTCTAATCAAACGTTTTGCTACACTTATTTACATAGTTCTGTATGCAATTTGATTCCCGTTGGAGGCACAGTAGAGAGTAAAGCTTCATTATTGCTTTCTGGAATTTTCTTTTATTATTGAAGTAATAAAATATAAATAAATAAAACAGAATGAATATCACTCAATCTATTGCAGTCCACAGCCCAACATAGGCCTCCCCACGGGTACGGCACAAAACGATCACTCGTGGCCCGCAGTCAGCAACTAACAGCGACCTCTTTCAGGTTATCAATTCACCTAGCAGGGAGACGTCCTACACAACGTTTACCGAGACGCGGCTTCTATTCCAGAACCACTTTGATACATCGGTCGTCGGTTCTACGACAGACCTGACCGGCCCACTGCCACTTCAGCTTGCAAAACACCTATTTAGTTTTATACATTTATATCATACATACACACATACACTTCACGTTTTGTACACACTCCCTTTTTATTGTGGCTTAGTAGTCAGAGGCTAGAGTGCCCTACTCCGAAATTTCAAAGACATGTTAGGTATGGGTCATAGGCTGGTTTCCTCACCATGTTTTCTCTCACCGTTAGCGACTGTAAATTATGTGCGAAAATGAAAAACACATAATTCAAGTACATTCATTGGTACATGCCAGAGCCGGGATTCGAACCTAGGACTTTCTTCAAAGAAGTCGGAGGTCTTATCCACTGGGCTACAACAGCACTACTCATATCACAACACTGTTAATTACACTTGAAGTGTAAAACACCAGTTATAACGAAGTAGAATAACAGATGTTATGAAAACCAAATTGTTCAGAGCTTATTGATCTTTTAATTTATTCATTTCCAACTTCGTTACACGAGTAAGCGGAGCATTTGATGATTAATTTGAAAAGTTTGAGAACCTAATATATGTGGGGAGTTAGGTAACTCAATCGAGACCCGTATTGATGAGTTCATAATTTTGGTACTGGCTGAATGCAAATCGATTTATTACCATATGTATCACGTGTAGGCTCAGGTTCGATTGGTTGGAAAAATAAATAAAAAAAACCTTTTTTTGATTACTAACTTAACAATGTAAGCGTATATAAATGGGTTCATTCGTGTAATCATTATTTTAGTTTCCAGTCTGATATCGCTCCTTGCTAAATGGCAAAACGCAGAGGCGATATAATTCAAAACGTATATTGACATACGCATTGACGCTTGACTGACAGAAGGATATGTCTTTTTGTATTGCTCTGACTGTCATTTGTTTCTATAGCTTCAGCTAAATGCCCAGCAACTTTCTTATGTATTACATACTATAACGATACTACGAATATTCTGATCTATAGGGGGCGATACACTACATACCATTTTCTCCAACAAAAGAATAAATATGACCAAGTTTAAACACGTTGTTCTTTTCAATGTGTAGAGAATCTTACAGACACATGGTCTAAGCAAAACATATACTATGTTAGATAACTACTAAATCGCAGTACTATAATCAACGTACGTATAACTGGAGTTCATGCATTGAAAATAGGTGGTAGAGCGAGCGGTATTCTTCTAAAGGTCAATGTTATTACCTCGTTATGCTATACACAGTTTACATTACAAGGCCTGGGTAATTTTGCTTCAAGGCTTTCTTTCTTTCGATAGTCTGGGATTTCAATAGCTTTATATACATACATATATACACATTACGCCTGATTCCCTTTAGAGGTGTAGGCAGAGATCACGGATCTCCATTTGCCCCGATCCTGACATACCACTTTCGCATCATTGACATTCCTACACCTTCTCATACACACTCGGCAGTTACAAGTACTTCTAGCATCACCCTTTTTCAACATGCCGCCTATCTGACTGTCACATGTCTTATTGGGTCCGCCCCTACCGAACTACCCTTCGACCTCACTGACATAATATATTCCTTTTGTCAATCTACTATCATGCATCATTTATAGCTTTAACAATTGCCTTATAAATCGAATATAATAATATAATATATCGAAACGTCTAATAGTAACAAGAGAAGATATTCACGTTGTTCAATTCTTTTCGATGTGGATGGAACCACGATGACAAAATGTCTGCGAAGGTACCCTTTAAGCAAGCAAGCAAGCTTTAAGATATTACAATTTAAGTGTAGCATCACTAACGGGATTAGGATTGCATTGATATAAAATAATAGTATAGGATGTTTGTCTACCGCCCTAAAGCTCACTGCGCCTAAGCCGCCTTTTACATCATGCGACAAATAAATAATAAACTTCATTATCATTCTACTAGTTTTATCCTAGTCCTAAACCGCTTCAATAACCGCCAAGTGTGTATGAGACGGTGTATGGATGATCTCTACCTGTCCTATAGCGAAACAGACGTGATATATATCTATGTACTGAACTGTTTCCATCTCAGAATACGGAACGTGACTCGCACGTAAGCAATAGTGAGCTATGTCAATATCGTTTAAGCTTAATAGCGAAATAAATCCACTAAGGTTTCTGTTTGAGATAGATCTCTTCACAAGATTGGCAACTTCCTGCAAATCTCTTTAAGATGCAGCCTCTAGTGAAAAGGATGGTTGTTTTGTGAATAGAGTTTAAATGTCACTGAATTGAAACTGCATTAAAGCGAGTCTTGCTCGAGATAAGTTGCGTATTTAAAAAGGAATTTAGTTAAGTGGTTTTTTGTGGATAGTTTATCAAGTATCAAGATACGAACTACTTTGATGAGGTAGGAAAAACAAATAGAGATTTCTTATCTAGTCTGAAGTAGCTGACTTTCTTCTCAGAAGAACGAAATAAGCATGTGTAAATAATTACTAACTCACTAACTGATTTTCTATTACAATGTTTCTAATATTTAATACAAATGGCATTATGACCCCAATAACTGTGTCAGACATATAAGATATTTACATAATATAACAGTCAGATAGACGCTATAATGAAAAAGGGTGACGTTAGGAATAATAGATGTATGAGTCTCAATGAAGCGAAAGTGGTCTGTCAGAATCGGGAATTTATAAATCCAAGGGTCTATCCACACTGAAAGCAATAAAAGGACGTGATTATGAAAAAAACCAAATTGCTTACTCAAGTTGCCAAGCCAAGTGGGTTTGGTTTCAATCAAGCGTTCTCGCCATTCATTCCCAAAATGGCAAGGGATTCAAATAAACGAGAGAAAGAGGCGCGAAATAACCACAAAATTACTTTTGCAATGTTTGTAAACAAAACAATGGAGTTTCGTGGGTCTGGGACTTGTACAATGCAAGTAGCTGTCTTCTTACAGGTATATACTTAAGAAAGAATCTAGGGTTTTCTTTGCTTTAAGGCAATGACAATGCAATCAACATGAATCTTAATAAAAATCTCAAGTATTCGTACAATCTAACTTTATATCTCACGTATTTTATATACTTATTCCACGAAACAGGAAATAATTACTGACACGGTTTATATCTGTCACCACTTTAGGTACTGACTATCTGGTTAACACTTGTGTTTGCTATAGTCGTTGGGTGACTATTGAAAGGCTAACTTCCCAACAACAACAACATATAGCCAACGTTTTTTTACTATAGTTTTGTTATATTGTGTTTCCTTGGGACTTGAGTGTATATTAAACACGTTTACTTATGTATGAACAAAGCAATCTACGTTATACGAAATGAATTTATAACGTGATCGTAAAAAGAGTAGATGAGTGTCGAAAATTCTCGACGTGGAACAAAGTTTTTAATATGCTTCTGCCGTCGCTTTTTTTGGCTTACTTTTCAGAGAGTTATTTAAATAGAACAGTTTTTTGGGTAGATATACTGGGTAGTACAACGAACAGATAGACGACATAATATAGAAAAAGGCGTTAATTTTTGTAAAAAATAACGCAATAATCCTATTGTACGAGTATAAGTTAAAATAACAGTACCGAAAAATCTTTTGTAAAATACTGTTCACCGATGTAAGACATTTAGAAATATTTATGAGAATAGTAACTTAATCAATAAGTTATCCTAAGTTATCTATTACCAAAAATTAAGCATAAGTAAGCTGCTATTCTTCTAAGATCCCAGCTAACATGACACGAGCCTAAAAATAATGTTCCAAACTTCGATCAGACAAAAAACGAATTTGTTTTTAAATTGCTGTTTACAAAATATAAAGCTCAAACTTACTCATTATTTTGCTACATTATACTCAAGGCCTGAAAATTTGGGCTTGACTGAATCTTGAAAACATAATAATGTATTGGTCACCTTTCACAAAACTTAAGCTCAAGATTTAACCCATTGTGCGGTGTAAATCTAAAGTGTTAGTAATTGCTAAGTAGCTAGTTTTCTTACCTAACTAACTAACTAACTACTTATGCTTCATTGACGCTCATACACACTTGACGGGTATATGTAGTTTTAACAGCACCCTTCTCATAGGTAGTAGCTATGAGGTATTAAGGGACATTGGAATCTATGAAACAATGGACTAACAACATCTTATTCATATTTTTTATGTCATCGCAATCCTGATAATTATGTGTAAAAAGACTATATATTTTAGCTGTGACGGACTTCTCGCTAGTCTAGCTTGCTAGCTAGTCTTCCCGCGACCACGGCCTATGCAACTGGGTCGAAACGTCGGGCAAAATAAAGGTAATCACATATCTTTATAAATTTATCATGTTTTGACCCGGTCTCAGATAATTAATAAAAAGACTATATCTGTCAAGATGCAAATAATCTCTTTCAGTGTAATTATAGGTTCGAGTGTCCTACTCCGCAATGAATGGACGAAACATCGAGGAACAAGAGAAAAACTGTTTCACTATAATATCTTGCTACTTTAATGGAATTCATTCACGTTTAACCCTATTACAGAATACTGGAAAAGGCAGTAAATAGCACTTTATTTACGGCCCTCACTATCACAGACTTATTATTATGCTAATACAAAGAAAACATTTTCCACTTCGGATAAAGTGTGTCGTTAAAGGTTGTTATTTTGTAATTCAATAGCCTGTGAAATAACGATAGTGAAACTTTGATATTTGTTTAGTTTTCACTGGTAGGGATGGAAAGGCAACAGAATTTACGTTTCAGTTAATCCTGTCGCCGAATTAGCATATTTTGAGATAAAGGTAAGTAAAAGGATCTCATAGTTAGATGTGTTAGTGTGGTCAAGGGTACAAGGCATCTCATTTATTAAACACGACCATGTGTCCTTGAAACATAGGTTCCTTTCGATCACCGAAGTTAAGGAGAAATTAAACTGTACTTAGTATTTAAATGATTGAACATTGTTAGCATTGCTGTTTTTATGACAGAATCGTTTCATTGAACTAATGCAGTCCGCTTTTCATGAATTCATCTTTCTATCAATTCTCAAAATAAGCTATTGTTAATGTAATGATAGAGTTAATTAATAGAGCTTATTGGCTTCTTAAATTCGTATTAAATTTCCACCTCATATTGCGGAGGCACTAAGGATTAGAGAATATTGGCACCTTATATTCGTAATTTTTTCCCACCTATTACTACGGAAGCACTAATGAAGACTAACAAAGAAATGAGGTAGATAGATACATAGTTTATCCTTTACATCCCAGACTAGACTTATAAATCTAATATTCCTAAAGCTAAACTAGTGCTAAGCCAGAAGGCTAAACTCTAATAGGCTAAAGGCGAAGAGGTCACGAGCTTTGCAAATATTGGTTTTCAGGGAATAAGCTTGGCGCCTTACTATAAACGACTTGGCGCATTAGCTCACAAGCCTGTGCTTGGTTAGGACTTTAATAGATAGTAACATACATACACATCACGCCTGATATCCTGTAGAGGGGTAGGCAGAGATCACGGATCCTCATCTGTCCCGATCCTGAGTAACACTTTCGCTTCATTTACATTCATACGCCTCCTCATATAACTCGGTGATTTTAACGTCACCATTTTTCAATATAGCGTATCTTTTACTATCATGTGTCTTATTGGGCCGGCCTCTACGTTACCGTCATTCCACTTCACTTACATATACATATTCCTTATGTCAATCTACTTTCATTGATCCGCATAGTGTCCAAACCAAATAGATAGTAAATACCTGCGTTTCTGTTTCGTAGGCAAGGCAAGTTTTAGTTTATGATATGTTTAATGAATGCAATTGCTTTAAGGATAAATTTTTACGCTACGGGAAAATAATGTAGTTACTGAAAATTGTTTGATTCATAGTAGTTTGTTTAGCGATATCGATAAATAGTTTCAAAAAATATCGGTACTACAAATTATTGATAGTAAAAAGAGCATCTATATAAAAGTTTCCCCATTAGTGAAAGTTTTAGAAAAACATTAATATAAGAGTATATTTAATTCATTGCGTTCTTACTTTCAACTACCACAACTTAGACACATAGTGACGTCACTAAAATAGTCATACCCCAATCGAAAAGTTAAACTAAATCACGCCAACTCAGCATTAGAGATGGCACTTTATCTAATTACCTACGTCCATCTCAATTAGACTTGATATAGGTTTACACTGACATTAACTTTCTAGCCACGTACCTATCTTGTACCCTTTTGGGCTAGAGTAAATTGAGTTAAAACCTTTTGCCACATGGGCTTTAAATTAAGCAAGTCATAAAAGAGCTGGACTTGTCTGGAATTTAGTTATGATATATGTTACTGTATGGGGTAATGGTTACGTACTCGTATTATAAAGAAAAAACATCGTTCAAAAACATTACTTACTTATTTCGAGGAACACAACACAAAAACGCAGGCTTCGAATGACCCATACCAAAAACGCCTTCGAAATTTTGAAGACTAGCATTCAACTGACATTCTGACTACCTTGCCACAATAAGAAAAGGAGTGTGTATATACAAGTCGTGAAGCGTGTGTGTAAGTTTGTATTGAATCCTGAAGGTACAAAATTATAGCATTATCTTTCTGTTTAGTTTTGTTTATTCCTAACTACAATAATAACATTGAAAAATATTAGTTATAAACCATAAAGAACAAATTTATTCTGTCAGGTACTTCTGTTATAGGCGTTTCCTATATATATTGAGCATAATGGTACATGTTTACATTCCTTTCAAGTCCTAAAGCAAAACAAAAACTTTTCCCTTATTTAACCAACATAAATCTACCAAATTCCTGAATGGTCTAATTTTATCCCAGATACAATCACTTCAATAGAAACTTCGGTTCCGGATCCATATTTGGAGGCATAATTCCAAACAACTTTGAGAGTTATCAAAAAGGTATTAGAAGTATTGCTAAACTTCAGATACAAAAATACTTGGGAACAAATAGCGAACGTCTTTGGTAAAATTCTATTGTTTTTAATTTGTTCTCAATGAAATTATTTTATTCTATTTTATACTGAGACTTGTATAATTGAAGCCGCTCTTCTTTCTCTTTGCGTATGTATTTATATACGGCTATATTTACATATGAACCATAATATATACCTCTAATAAATTTTTATCTTAAAAATAAACCCAATGATAATCACCAACAACAGTATTTGTATCACGTTAAGAATACCTGACACACTAGATTGATTCATCACCAAGAACATATTTCACTCATATTTTACATTGCTAGTAAATATATCCAATAAAGCCTGCTTATTTCGTAATAGGTAATAGTCTGTGATAAATATAAAATGTATGGTACAAAAGTAAATTTCGACTAGCTAAAAACCAACGTTATTCAACCTCATTCCAGCCAAGGGATTACCTACATAAACCCATTCCCATTTTCAGGCTTTTCACCATCTATTTCAATTTAATTTCAAGATATTGTAAGATAACGTTGTATAAGAGAAATAATGTACTATAATTCAAGATAAAAGTGTTCGCGAAACTTAGGTTCCATTAGATCACATAGTCTCCTATCGATAGAAGCTCTCAATAAATAGGGCTAAAGTGATCAAGTCTGAATACTTTCTACTCGAAACGGCCGTATTTTTTCGTTTAGAAATCTGTTTAAAGTCATAAGGGTTACATGTGAGTAATGTAAGTGTTTTGAATAGGATTGGGAATAGGCGTAAAACGAGTACAATTATGAATATTTTTCAAGTATTTAGGTTTTTGGCCACTTGTAATAGTGTACATTTTATTGAATTTTCTATATTCAATGTGGGAAATAACGATATTATATAGGGACTTTCGTAGATAGATTAAAGTCATCTATTATGTATCTAATATAATATTAGGTTTTCATGTGGTTCTATTAAGTTAACAAGTGAGTTCAATATATATATATATATATATATATATATATATATATATATATATATATATATATATAGCTTTTGAATCTCCACAGTTTCATTACTAGACATTTAAAGACCTGAATGCTTCCAAGAGTTAATCATAGTGAATGTTTTTATACAAGTAAAGGTAAGGTGTACACTTATATGTTCGTTTTAAAATTATATCTTTACATATGATAGCGATTTGTTTAATCCTTATCAAATATGTATTACTTGATGACAACCTAACACAAATCTATTCATCTTATCACATTGATGAATGAATCACTACTATTTTTAAGCTCTGACTACATCTCTCCATCTATTAGATATTTAAACGCAATGTGTTCTACGAATATAAAAACTAAAACTAATTCGACGTGGCTCAGTTTTTTGGGGCTTGACTCTGTATCAGTGGATACAGGGTTCAAATCCTGCATGAGCATATACCAATGGAAATGAAGTTTAATGAATTTATATTTACATTTTTGTAAAAAAAATACATTTACGAAATGCATCAAATGATACGATGAGGAAACCTACCTGTTCCCCGAACAAGTAATAGTCAGTGCTTGTAAATGGCGACATGGCTTATCACGTGGGTTCGAAGTGGCCATAGAATGTGCGGAGAAGGAAACCTTAACCTCTGACTACCTCGCAAAGGTTGATGGTCGTGAACGCGTTTGCCTTTTTTTGTGTTCTACGAATATGCTTACATATTTTTCTACATTCCATCCATTAAGCATTTAACGCACTGCGTATTCACGGTTTGTGTAAATTGAAATAAAGCCTAACAAAGGCTTTTAATTGAATCGCAGCTAACGCGTATTCAACACATTTTTTCAACTAAAGCGGATGGATGCAGGCTCGACGTTTCGCCATTAATGGAATAACTTCAAATATCCGTAGTTCCAAGTAACATTGAGTGAGGTATTGAGTGCTTTAAACGAATTTTGCTGCGGGATATTCATTCGCCGATATGGATTCGCTTAGATGGGAATGAATTTACGACGAGACTATTCATTTAGGTTCGTGTTAAGTGTGAATGTGTTTTAGCTACTTTCACAACTTACTTATGATCTCATTTAAATAATAATCTTTATTTCATATTAAGTTGTTACAGAATTTATTGTTAATCTGGATCCGTACTAGGTAGAACCTGTGTAAACTGAATTAAGAGATACAACTTAGAAACAATGGATTATACAATATTTGCATTTAAATTAATATATCCTCTCTTTGTGTAAATACTTACTTATTTTAACTTCTCATTTAAGACGGTTAGCACTATTAGCCAAAAGTTTTAAGCCAGGTGAGAATTGAACCCAAGTCTTAGGATTACCTAAACAAAATGACACTTTTCTGTCCTACACTGACACATAAAAGTAAGGCTAACTGGTTTCTTCTCCATATGACATATTAGTAAATAAGGATCCTGACTATAGGCTAGCACACTGTCGCCAATATTCCATAGCAGCAGCATAACATCTTGAAGGGATACTCGATAGGTAAGGTAAGAAATATTCTCTCACGATTCTGTCGACCAGGATAGCGATATAATTATGTTACATACATACATACACATCACGCCTGATTCCCTGTAGAGGGGCAGACCCATTTGTCCCGATCCTGACAGACCACTTTCGCTTCATTGATATTCATACATCCTCTCATACACTCTCGGCGGTTAAAGGTACTCCTAACGTCGTTATAGGTACTCCTAACGTTAGTAATTATGTTAGTTTATCTAAATAATTAATAAATAATATATTTTACCACCACTTATCTCCACTATTCATCCAGGTGGTATTGAATCCACTCTTCATTTGATAATACATTAAGCAGTGGAGCGATGTGGCTAAATTTCCAACTAAGCGACCAGTGCGGTGACGGTGTGTGGCATTGACAACTCAATGCAGGCTGCAAACCACAACGCTTAAATCCACTGCGACAGCAATATGAAACTATCATTGTTATGAAAATTATAGGAAGTCAGATTCAATCAATATTCACCTATCAGTACCTTGCGTGACGCTATGGTATTATAGGGTGATTATTGACTATTACGATGAGTAGGTCAGTTTCTGCTACCAGTTATAAGTAATATGATTTTTATGTGATAGGCTATTGCCTATAATGATGAATAGGTCGATTTCTGATTTAAATTTCAAATAATAATTATGTGTGATAAACCATTAATTATTTTCTAAATATGATCATTAGCTACTGAAATTTCATACCTCGTTAGTGGCTTGTTATAGCATAGATAGAATCATATTTAATGTCTTTAAATTTTAGGGTGGAATAATAATAAGTGGTTACGTGTAATGAAAATTCACATTGAAAATTGTCTAATTAACATTCAACAATATTCAGATTAGAGTCGACCATCAAATTCAGTCAGTAGTCGAAAGTTCAAGCGTCCATGTCCAAATGCAGAAAAAGTGCTTTTTAACTTCCCCGAAACCATTTGCTCACTAGTCAGCACTTAACATGTAATAAACCGTTTTGCCATTTACAAGCACTGATTACTATATATCTCTCAGGATAGGTAATAGTCAGTGCCTATATACGGCGATACGGTTCACTACCTATCACGTTGGGTGCTGTCTATCTAGTGATACGCGGGCTTCGAATGACCCATACCTAACATGTCTTCGAAATTTCGGAGATGGGCATTCAAGCCTCTGACTGCCCCGCTTTAATAAAAAAGGGAGTGTGTATACACAAGTCGTGAAGCGTATGTTTATGTTATGTTTCCTAGGAATAGATAGGCTTAGTAGTGCAATATTAAGTGTGATAACGTTCGTAGAAAGCTTCATTGATATGAGTGGTACAGCCAGTTCGTAGTACAACAGAAAAGGTTTGAAACAAAACACGGTTCGGCATAGTCTCAACTGATCAAATTTTGCCTGGGTGCACCTGTCAAAAAAGTTTCTTTGACGATATTTTTGAAGTATCTTGTCACAGGGATTGTGTTCGTCCAACCAAGAATTGAGAGGGCCAACTATCGGAAAACATTTTGAACTCGTTGAAACACGCTTCCCGGTACAAAAAACTGGGCATTTATTGCACGATGCCTGTCAACAGTATCGGTATAGTTTTGAATAGGGGTTTGTATAATGTTGCTCTTGTTCTTTATTTATGTTCAAATAATCCTAATGGTATCAATTAAATAATAATATATAAATAATAGATATAATAATAAAATAAAAAGGTAAATGTGTATATTATTATTTGGCAGAAATAATAATAAAAAATGTACATACTTTTCGAAGGATATCCCTTTCCCTTTCGGAAAGAAAAAACCTAATCTAGGTCGTCTAGCTATTTATAGGGTTATGTAAAGTATAAAAGGATCACTGGTGACAAGTTGCGAAGTAACTTAAATATTCTTAAATCTTTGACGTATATGATGTCATTACGGTAAAGAACCATTTGCAATCCATTCCCGGAACAGCACAGGACATCATCCCCGCAAAGCCCATAAGTGCCTCAATATCTAACGCGCACCTCGTAAATCATTGTAGCTTTCCCATTCGTCGATACTCCAAGCAACTCACGTTTCGCTTCGCTCGCAAAGTAATGTGCCAATCACTGATTGTACTGAAACGCGGCTCAAACGTTATTCCTGCTATAAGTATTCGGCACATGACTTCAGGTTTGGATGAAATGGTGGAGATGACTGGCTGGTTCAATAAAATATATAAATGTATTTATACATTCTCCTCACTATCCGTTTTAGTTGGCAAAACCTCAGAGATTTGCATCTATGAGTAACTCTACAGTCAAATAAACAGACAAACGCATTCACGACCATAAACCCTTGCGGGGTAGTCAGAGGTTCAGGTTTCCATTTCCACAATTGCGAAGGTAGTAATTCTATGGACACCTCGAGAACCCACGTGTTAACCAGATAGTCAGTACTCAATGTAACTGGTGGTCAGCCATGTCGCTATTTACAAGCACTAATTATTATCTGTTCGACGAACAGGTAGGTTTCCTCTCGACGTTTTTCCCTCACCGTAGTATTCGACGCATTTCGTAAATGTATTTTTAATACGAAAAAGTACATAGAAATTCATTAAACTTCATTTCCATTGGTACATGCTCCAACGGGATTTGAACCCTGTACCCACTGATACAGAGTCAAGCCCCAAACAACTGAGCTACGTCGAATTATTATTGAGCAAATGTAGAGTTATTATTAGGGTTGATTTAAATAGTGTATCGTCTAATAAATTTATATCATCTCGTAGTCGCTGTACATGCCAGAGATTTCGATTCGAACCTAGGACCTTTCTCATAAGAAGTCAGAGGTTTTACCCACTGGGCAACAGCCGTATCTCCATTGGGCTACATCCATATCTTGTACCTAATTATGATGATCTCCGATGTATTTAAAATCACATTTTCAGCGAAGATAACTTTATAAAGATTCTTGACTATTCTTAGGGAATAAGCTATATTCAGACACAATTATATCAAATATGGTGTCATTCAATACCACCTCGCTACCTATGACTATACTTCAAAAGGGTCATGCCCTCAAAGTTCCTACGAATCAAATATACACATTGCATGTGTCACTAATGTGTTTTAGAACGTAATAAGCCCTGTGCAAGGGCCTACCTTAACGGAGGAATACGAAACACATTTCGTAGTTTGCAACAGCTGTTTGAATAATTACAATATTAATTTGTGTTCGTGTGTGAATGTGCTGCTCTAGATGTGTTTATGAATGGGTTCTTGAGGTTGTCGCCAAGTAGTTTGGTCGACGTTAATGGTTCGTGTTAAGCGTGAATGTGATTTATCTTCTTTCACTACTTACTTATGATCTCATTTAAATACTTACTTATTTTTACTTCTAATTTAAGAAGGTACTATTAGTTAATGATTTTGTGTATTTGGGAACACTTTTTACTAATAACGGAAAATGTGAGGGAGATACTGAACGTAGAGTGTGTGCAGGTAATAAGATCAATGTATGATTGTCAATGAAGCGAAAGTGGTCTGTCAGGATCGGGACAAATGGGGATCCGTGATCTGTGCCTACCCCTCTACAGGAAATCAGGCGTGATGTGTATGTATGTATGTACTATTAGTCAAAAAGTTTCAGCCAATCATAGAAAATCTGATGATTGAAGATTGAAGAAACCAAGTCTTTTGATTACTTATCCAACACTACTTTCTCTAACAAACTGGTTTTATCTCCATATGACATATGAGTAAATAAGGAACCTTACTATAGGTTAATACACTGTCGCCCATATTCCATAGCAGTAACATAACATTTTGAAAGGATACTCGATAGGTAAGGTAAGAAATATTCTATATAGCGATAGAATTATGTTAGTTTATCTAAACAATATATTTTACCACCACTTATCTCCACTATTCATCCAGGCGGTATTGAATCCAGTCTTCATTTGATAATATATTAAGCAGTGGAGCGATGTGGCTAAATTTCCAACTAAACGACCAGTGCGGTGACGGTGTGTGGCATTGACAACTCAATGCAGGCTGCAAACCACAACGCTTAAATCCACTACGACAGCAATATGAAACTATCATTGTTATGAAAATTATAGGAAGTCAGATTTCAATCAATATTCACCTATCAGTACCTTGCGTGACGCTATGGTATTATAGGGTGATTATTGACTATTACGATGAATAGGTCGGTTTCTGCTTACAGTTATAAGTAATATGATTTTTATGAGGTAGACTATTGCCTATAATGATGAATAGGTCGGTTTCAACTTGAAATTATAAGTAATAAGAACGTTATGACAAAGACTATAGCTTGTTTTAAATAACAATTATGTGTGATAAACCATTAATTATTTTCTAAATATGATCATTAGCTACTGAAATTTCACACCTTGTTAGTGGCCTGTTATAGCAGAATAAAGAATCATATTTACTGTCGTTAATTTTTAGGGTGGAATAATAATAAGTGGTTACGTGTTATGAAAATTCACATTGAATATTGTCTAATTAACATAACATTCATATTCAGATTACAGTCAACGATCAGAGTCAGTCGGTAGTCGAAAGTTCAAGCACCCATGTCCAAGTGTAGAGATAGTGCTTTTTGGTTTCCACGAATCTATTTGCTAGACAGCACTTAACATGTAATAAGCCGTTTTGCCATTTACAAGCACTGATTATTACATGTTCCGTGGAATAGATAGGCTTAGTAGTGCATTAATACTACGGTGAGGGAAAACATCGTGAGGAAACCTACTTGTTCTCTGAACAGGTTATAGTTAGTGCTTGTAAATGGCGACATGGCTTGCCACCTGTCACATTGAGTACTGACTATCTGGTCAACACGTGGGTTTGAGGTGGCCATAAAATTACTACCTTCGCAATCGCGGAGATGGACACCTGAACCTTTGCCTACCCCGCAAGGGTTAATAGTCGTGAATGCGTTTGTCTTTTATTAGTGCATTATTAAGTGTGTAATTCGACGTAGCTCAGTTGTTTGGGGCTTGGCTCTGTATCTCGAGAGTACAGGGTTCAAATCCCGCTTGAGCATGTACCAATGGAAATGAATTTTAATGAATTTCTATGTACATTTTCGTAATAAAAACACATTTACGAAATGCATCGAATTATACGGTGAGGGAAAACATCGTGAGGAAACCTACCTGTTCGTCGAACAGGTAATAGTTAGTGCTTGTAAATGGCGACATGGCTGACCACCTGTCACATTGAGTACTGACTATCTGGTTAACACGTGGGTTCGAGGTGTCCATAGAATTACTACCTTCGCACTTGCGGAGATGGACACCTGAACCTCTGACTACCCCGCAAGGGTTAATGGTCGCGAATGCGTTTGTTTTGTTTTTGTTTTTTGTATTAAGTGTGATAACGTTCGTAGAAAGCTTCATTGATACGAGTGTACGACTCGTTAATCAAATACGTTTTATGACCATTTCACGTTCACAGCCAGTTACAACAAAAAAGGTTTGAAACAAAACACGGTTCGGCATAGTCTCAACTGATCAAATTTTGCCTGGATGCACCTGTCAAAAAAGTTTCTTTGACAATATTTTTGAAGTATCTTGTCACAGGGATTGTGTTCGTCCGACCAAGAATTGAGAGGGCCAACTATCGGAAAACATTCAGAACTCGTTGAAACACGCTTCCCGGTACAAAAAACTGGGCATTTATTGCACGATGCCTGTCAACAGTATTGGTATAGTTTTGAATAGGCGTTCATAGAATGTTATCATTGTTCCTTAATCATGTTGTCATAATCCCAATGGTTACGGCTTATTAAAAAGGTAAGTGTACATTATTATTTGGCAGGAAGAAAATAAAATAAATACGTACATACTTTTATCCCTTTCGGTGAGGTCAAAACCTAACATTCCCCTAGATCAAAATATCTATAGAGTTGTGATGAAGTACCTTTTAGGATTAATCGGCTGTCCCAAACCAAAACCTAGTAAGAGCCATTCAGAAAATTTTACAGAAGAAGCAAAACAAACTAAACATATGTCAGTAATAAAGTAAAAAGTATCAAGTTATACAGGTAATCAACATAAGATTTGTTTCTGACTACGTTAGAGCAGCCAGTGTTTTTACATTAGACGCAGTTTTACAGAAAATTAAGAAAAGTTCAAAGAAATGGTTTTGAAAACTATATGGCTGTTACTAGATTTTGGTTTGGGGCAGCAGAACTATTGACAGGTTGCGAAGTAACTTAAATATACGTAAATCTTTGACGTACATGATGTCATTACGTTAAATAACCATTTGACTTTTATATTATATTACATTACATTCAAGTCTCGGCACAGGACATCAACCCCACAAATCCCATAAGTGCCTCAATACCTAACGCGCACCTCGTAAATCATTGTAGCTTTCCCATTCGTCGATACTCCAAGCAACTCACGTTTCGCCTCGCTCGCAAAGTAATGTGCCACTCGCTGATTGTACTGAAACGCGGCTCAAACGTGATTCCTGCTATAAGTATTCGACACATGACTCCAGGTTTGGATGAAATGGTGAAGATGACTGACTGGTTTAATAAAATATATAAATATATTTATACATTCTCCTCACTATCCGTTTTAGTGAGCATAACCTCGGGGATTTGAAGATTTGCATCTACGAGCACAGTCAAATGTAGAGTTATTATTAGCCTTGATTAAAATAGTGTATCGCCTAATAAATTTATCATCTCGTAGTCGCCTACAACGACATACACATGACGACTTGTGTATACCCTCCCTTTAATTATTATTTTTATAGTGGCGGGGTTGTTTTCCCTCACCATTAGCGACTGTAAATTATGTACATAAATGAAAAACACTTATTTAAATTTCCATCATTGGTACATGCCAGAGATTTCAATTTGAACCTAGGACCTTTTTCATAAGAAGTCAGAGATCTCACCCACTGGGCAACAGCCGTATCTCCGTTGGGCTACAGCCATATCTTGTACCTAATTATGATGATCTCCGATATATTTAAAATCACATATTCAGCGAAGATAACTTTATGAAGAATCCTGACTATTCTGATGAATAAGCTATATTCAGACACAGTATATGGTGTCATTAAACACCACCTGCCCGACACGTGTACCTATGACTATCCTCCAAAAGGGTCATACTCTCAAACTTACATACACAAGTACCTACGTATCAAATATACATATTGCACGTGTCACTAATGTGTTTTGGAACGTAATAAGCCCTGTGCAAGGGGCCCACCTTGACGGAGGAATACGAATCACATTTCGTAGTTTGCAACAGCTGTTTGAATAATTACAATATTAATCTGTTTGTATGTGAATGTGCTTCTTTAGATGTGTTTATGAATGGGTTCTTAAAGTTGTGGTCTCGCGATAGTCTGGTTTAAGAGTGCTCTGTAAGTAGCTGTTTTACTTATTTTTTTTACTTCATTATAGGGTATAATTGTAAACCAAATGTAATACACATAAGGAAGGACATTGTAAGTTAATAAAGGTTAAGAAAGTAAATAAATATATGTTCTTGCATGACATTAACAATCAGAGAAAAACAGAAAAACAAACGCAAAATACTACGCTAAAGTTAAAATTCCTTTATTATATTACTCAATAACCAAAAACTTGAATTACCCAATCTAGACATATCAAAACCCAAAAATATACCTCATCTCTCATGATTCCATGATCGCACAACCATAACTCAATGATGCCATAAGTAATTCTCAATTCTTCGTTCGTCCCGTCCATAAATCAAACACGAGAAGCTTGTTGTTACTGATATGCCATAGTTTTGGGACGCCATACTTTTACCAACGCGAAGATACGTGAAGATAAACCCACACGTTTTGTTTGCAAGCACGAAGAGATAAGAACTTCGTCGTAATACGTAAATGACTCTTGGACGTAAATGAAAGCTTAATAAGCTGCCTTTCCTCTCCAGCACTATATAAAGCGACTAAGGGATTAGGTGTCAATGGAATCTTAGTGACAAGTGGTCTGTCAGGATCGGGACAAATGGGGATCCGTGATCTCTGCTTCCCCTCTACAGGGAATCAGTATGTATGTATGTATGAATTTTAGTCGATTTTACGAAATTATAAGGAAAGGGCATATACACAAAAAAGATAAACGCATTTACGACTATCAACCCTTGTAGGTTAGTCAGGGATTCATTTTTCCATCTCCGCAATCACGGAGGTAGTAATTCAAGGCCACCTCGGTCCCACCTGTTGAACAGACAGTCAGTACTCAATGCACCATGTCGCCAATTACATGAACTAACTATTACCTGTTCGGGGAGTAGGTAGGTTTCCTCACGATGCTTTTCCTAAACGGAGTATTCGCATTTAGAAAATTTTACATAGAAATTCATTTAACTTCATTTCCATTGGTACATGCTAAGGCGAGATTTGAACCTTGTATCCACTAAAACAGAGTCAAGTCGAAAACAAATGAGCTATATATACCTTTAATATTTCCAACATTTAATAACATCAATCAATCAGCCTATGACAGTCCACTGCTGGACGTAGGCCTCCCCAAGGTAACGCCACAAAACACGATCACTCGTGGCCCTCAGCCAACCACTACCAGCGACCTTTTTCAGGTCATCAGTCCATCTGGCAGGGGGGCGTCCTACACTACGTTTACCGAGACGCGGTCGCCATTCGAGAACCGCCCTGCTCCAACGGTCGTCGGTTCTGCGACAGACGTGACCGGCCCACTGCCACTTCAGCTTGCAACATCGATAGACAATGTCTACGACATTGGTTCTCTGCCGGATAATCTCGTTCCGGACTCTGTCCCTTAACGAGATACCCAGCATCGAACGTTCCATTGCCCGCTGAGCGACATGTAATCGGTGAGCCAGCCCGACTGTCATGTTCCACGTCTCGGCACCGTATGTCATTACGGGTAGGACGCACTGATTGTAAACCCTGGTTTTAAGACACTGCGGTAGTGGCGACGAGAAGATATGACGCAACTTCCCGAATGCTGCCCAGCCCAGCTGCACTCTTCTGGAAATCTCACGCTCGAAGCTGTCCCTACCCATTTGTAGAACCTGGCCCAGGTAGACATATTCCTGGACCACTTCGAGCGTTTCTCCACTGATCGTGATCGGCCCCGGAACAACGAGCTCATTGAACATGACTTTTGTCTTGTCCAAGTTCATCCGGAGACCGACCGACCGTGAGGCAGCGTTAAGACTATGCAGCATTCCCTGTAAATCCTGCAGCGAACCCGCCATTATGACAATGTCGTCAGCGAAACGGAGGTGCGTGAGGTATCTGCCATTGACATTGATACCCATCCCAGCCCAATCCAGAGTTTTGAAGACGTCCTCCAGTGCGTTCGTGAACAGTTTCGGGGAGATGACATCCCCCTGTCTCACTCCTCTGAGCAACTGTATAGGACTTGTCTTTTGGTTTTGGACTTGAACAGATATCGATGCCACGTCGTATAGGCTCCTCAACACCTGCACATAACGCCAATCGACCTGGCATCGCTGCAAGGATTCCAGAACAGCCCAGATCTCGATGGAGTCGAAGGCCTTCTCGTAGTCCACAAAGGCAAGACACAGCGGCTGGTTATACTCATGAGACTTCTGTATAACCTGCCGCACTGTGTGGATGTGGTCTACGGTACTGAAACCTTTTCGAAATCCGGCCTGCTCCGGCGGCTGGAAGGCGTCAAATCTTGAGGCCAGACGATTTGTGAGCACTCTCGAGAACAACTTGTAGACGTGGCTTAGGAGCGCGATAGGCCTATAATTCTTCAATAGGGTCTTGTCTCCCTTTTTGAAGAACAAGGCCACCACGCTCTCACTCCACGCCGTCGGGGTAGTCCCATTAGCTATGACGGAATTAAATAGGTGCTTAAGCTTCTGCAGGACTGGAGCTCCTCCCGCCTTTAGAAGCTCAGAGGTTATTCCGTCTTCGCCGGGAGCCTTCCCATTACGAAGTTGTTTGAGAGCGCTCCCAATTTCGTCTTCGTCCACGAGCGGGAGATCATCAGTGTAGTGGCGCACCAATGTAGCCCTTGGGTCCTTCGCATTGGGTGGAGGCTTCGGGGCATGCGAGGCGTATAGATGGCCGTAAAAGCCCTCAACCTCGATAAGAATCCCCGGAATTGAAGTGACGGTTCTGCCCTCTGAGGTTTTTCAGCTTCGTCAGATTAGATGTACCCATTCTTTTGCTGAAGACTTTCGACCCCCGATTCTGCTCAATGGCCTCTTGAATGGCCTTTAATAACATATTCTCATCAAAATGCAATCAAACGTTTGGGAAAACAATTGGTAATTAAATTGCTTTTAAACAAAATAACTTATTAAACTTTTTGCTACACAAATAAATGTTCCATCACTTAATTTCTCATTATATTTGCGTGCAAATTGTTATCCACGCTTCCTTAAAAAATTAATTGCAACGCGGCTACGGTTAGAACTTACTTATTGTTCTTGTAGAAATTCGGGGAAGGCGACAAATTTATAATGAGTTGGGAACGGAAATCCCGAACTTGGGAGAAGTATGACGTCAGCAACCATTTCGCCGCAACAGTCGAGATACTTCGAAAACTCGCTTACTAAACAAACTACGATCAATATTTTTCTTGTGCATGTTTTATTCAATGGCCTTTCTATTTCTGGTCCAATTATAATAATAATAATAATAATAAAAAGCGTTTATTTACGGCCACAAAAACAAACACAATACAAAACGTTTACAATAAAAAGAACTTACAAACTAAGCGGTATAACTTGTGCATGCTGTTGTCGCAGCAAAAGGGTTCTAACTCAGCTGGGTATGTTGCGTCTGGTGACAAACGCAACGCTGGTTTTATGTCAGAACCACTGGAGAGCAACGTTTATTCATGATGTTTATTATTCGGTAAGTAATGGGATTCTCCGGTCATATGGGTTTTATTTATACATGTATGCTAATTATGTTAGTTTAAATAAATGGTGAAGTGATGTACTATAGTTTGCAACACTCACTATCCTTCAGTCAAATCAAATTCATCCATCACCCAATTTAAAACACATTATATACCAAAATATATAATATTTCCCGTGCAAGTCTGAGGCGTATAACGAATGCGAACTAGCTGCCATTCTTCCTGGCATGTAGTTGGAGGCGATTAAGGGACAATAATTATATGTATTCTAAAATTAAGTAACAATTATTTATTAAGCCCGATGCCCCTTATTTTACACTTTAAAATGCAGCAGGCCAAATTCAAACCACTCTCAGATAAAAAACAAATATAGCCTCAAAAGCATTAGTACATAAAGCCTAAAATACAACAAAGGCTCGCATAAAACAGAGCTTTTTAATTACGGTAACGAATTGAATGGTCGGAAACACCGCAAAAACTAGACTGAAGCATTCGATACGATAATTTGATTGCTAAAGTCATTAGGCCGCGGTGCACTCTGCTAATTGGTGCAAAAATGGCGGATTAAAGTTTTAATTTAAACGCTCGTTGTGGTCTTTTAAGAGGATCTTTTTAATAGAGAAGTGAAAGATAATTCAATTCAAATTCAATTCAATGTGGAAAACTATTTTTAATCCACCTAGTGTGTAAAGAATGTCAGTGAAGCGTAAGTGGTTTGTCAAGATCGGGACGGATGGGGTCTAATCTAATCCATGATTTCTGCTATTTCCCACCTGTATGTAGTAATTTCAATTAGTATTATTCATGACACACATTATACCCGGAACCTTAAGTTTCCGTAACCTTTACTGACACCTGAACTACTCCCTCATACATAACTAGCTGTGCCCGCAACTTGCTCCTAAACATTTAATAAAAAACAAGTGATTATTCTAGATGAATCGTGCCTAAAATAACTACCCCACACGTACAAAGTGCTGACAAAATAACTGTAACCCAAAAAAACATTCTTTACTTATTTTCCATTTTTTATGTCTCCTTACGGTTGCAGCGTGATGTAATGTAGCTTAAAACCTTCTTTGATAAATGCTCTATCCAACCGATAAAAAAAATTCAATTAAAACCAGCACTACTTGATATAAGCGTGTTCAAACAAACAAACTCTTCATTATAATATTAGTAGGTATACATTCATATAAGCACACAATAGCACCCTCTAGAAAGCCCAAGTAATGAACGAAATCAGTCAGACTCTAAAACTCATAAATGTTATTTGCAAGCAAACAAGACTTATGCATGACATTGTTTGCGAAGAAAGGCTTAAAGGATCTAATTGGCTGGCCTTTTGTTGCTGAGATAAATGGTCTGTAACTAATATCTGTAGCTTGCTTTCCTAGCAATGATTTGTAACGAAATATGGGTATTCTTAGGTATTTCTGGGTGAGTATATACGTAGTGTGAAGGTATATATCATACATAGTATGTATTAATAGTGCCTCAGTCGCATCCTACGGCATAGCAAGACAAACGGCAGGTATTTACTATTTTATTTACAGGTTTACTTTAGTCATTCATTGACGAACTCACTACATTGTCACCAATATTCCATATAAAATCTCTACCCCAATATTCATGCCAAAAGCGACCTAGGACATATTATCATGTCTCCGAATTTCACCATCCGGTAAGTATTAAAATATGTGAATTTAGATCAAATCACCATATCATAAGTCATGTTATGTCATAAGTACGAACGTAGTAATATTAAATGTCACGGTTTAAAACGTGAATTCTCTGTTCAGTCTGTGTACAATTTGTTTCCAATCCCCTGCTGCATTTAAATGGGCTATTTGCGAAATATTATTTTCATTGCGGAGGAAACTCATTAAAATAATATCACAGTTGAAGCGGCTACGAACACAGAAACAAATAACAGTACAGGTTTCCGTTGCAGGAAACGGTAAGAGAATCAGAATTAATGAGTTAGATTTTATACGTCTAAGAATAATAGAAGAAATTGTTCCGAAGAATCTTTAGTTATATTTAGACTGAAGGGAAGGGCGGTTAAAAGTGGAAGAGTGACTACGAGTAAGATTGAACAGGGCATGCTTCGATGGTTTGGACATGTTATGCGGATGAATGCGTGATGTGTAAAAATTAATTTAGACTGACGTTGCCACATCGATACACGGGTTCTTGTTCGATCACAAAAGTTAAGCAACGCGGACATCCAAAGTAACTAGATGGGTAACCATTTCGTTGAGGGAAAACATTGCGAGGCAATCTGTTTATTTTTCGGAATAGCTAATAGTCACTATATGTACATGGTGTAATGGTTTACCACCTGTCACATTGTATATTGATTACAGATAAAACGTGGATTTAAAATTACTAAATACTAATAAAAAAACACTTAGTTGATGTTTGGCATATTTACAACTGACCTCCCTATTTTATGTATTACTAGCTTCTATTACCATTACTAATCCTAGCACTTTTACTAGTCCGATACATTTCAACTAGCCCAGGTCGCTTAGTCACATCTGAGTATCTATATAAAAAGAATATTTTATACTAACCCAAGAAATATATTGAATAAAAAGGGTGACGTTAGGAGTGCCTATAAACGCCTATGTGCATGAGAAGATGTACGAGTGTCAACGAAGCGATAGTGGTCTGACAGGATCGGAACGAATGGAGATCCGTGATCTCTGCCTACCCCTCTACAGGGAATCAGGCGTGTTGTGTATGTATGTATACCAAGAAGGGAACCAATCTTTATGGAGAAAGCAATTAGGGTCAATATTAAATGGCCAGTAAAACACAAAAGAAACGTTTCTAAACGCAAAAGCACTGATTCCAATTAGGACAAGTGAAATTTATTTTATAGCCAATACCAAGAACCAACGTTTCTTGACCTTACGTTTACGTTTCTTGCAAAAAGGAGTGGAAGTAAAGAATTATATATATATATATATATATATATATATATATATATATATATATATATATACCCACTACTTTAAACCTTTCAAGGTAAACTGTATCGCGAAAACACATGATAAGTTATGGCGTTAGTAAAATAGCATTAAATGATTGTGATAATCTAGGAATCAAAATTATTACTAGCTATATTTATAGCTAATTTTGTAAGGAGGTGAATAAGGATTTATTGAGTTCTTTGAAGGATGGGCTGGCAACCGGTCATCGAAATTATATATAATCATTCAAATGTTGACCGATTAATAAGTTTAGACATTTATACACCAATTGAACTAGCCCCATGGTAAGTTCATTTAAGACTTGTGTTAAGGGTACTAGTCAACGTATAAATAAGAAATATATACATAGATAAATACATTTATAACATATATAGTCAACGACCAGACTGGAAAGCAGTAGAAAAGCGTAATTCTGAGCTCTGCCTCTGCCGGGAATCGAACTCGGAACATCACGATTATCGTACCAGCGGCTAATCAATCGCGCCACGGAGGTCGTCATATATCATGTATATATTGTATGTCCGAGGTATTATACACATTAAAAGGAATAGAAAGGCGTATGTATACATTAGTTCACAAGCTATTTCCAAATATACACGTTCACTTATATTTGGCTATAGACACATTTTGGTCCATGTAGTCAGCTGTCAATCAGATGTTTACCCGACCAGTTTGCTATGGCTTCCGCCCTAGTTATTTAAGGGATTAATATGTTGCTCTCACTGAATTTTCCTTGGGGTTTGTTATACGGGAAGGGATTTTCTTATTATAGTCTAGACAAAAGAGACAAACAAAAGACCAACGCGTTCACGACCTTTAAACCTTGCGGGCTAGTCAGAGGTTAAGGTGTGCATCTCCGCAATTGCGAAGGTAGTATGAACACCTCGAACCCACGTGTTGACCAGATAGTCAGTACTCAATGTGACAAGTGAAAAGGTAGGTTTTCTCACGATGATAGATACTACTAAACTATTTTAGTTTAGTTGGTTGCATTTATCATTATGCATTGTAGCAGTTAAATATTTGAGAGCACATTGCAATTGCGTTAACTAATTTAGGGGAATGACACAGGTACTTAAATTCATAAATTTCACTCTGAATACGTACCAATAGTCACAATCTTACAATATATATGATTCTGATTATTGGGAATTGTTTTTTATTGCATCAATTACTTTATAATAATGATGAATATTCAGTGTAAAAATGTGAACGCGTTTGTCTTTTTATCTTTTGTACCTAGTGAAACTTGGTATGCACATGCATCCCGAAATAATCCTGTATGAAACTTGTCAAAAGTGACCGCATCTCAGTCACGCAACATTAGCGTGACACGCGGGAACATTGAGTCATTATTCCTTCATTCGCCATCTTGGGCAAACTTCGTAATGAGTTCGGAGAGTAAAACCGAAAACTTGAAGCTACGCACGTCGTAACCAATTTGTTGCAGGAAACTGAAACAAGCAACTTATTTCATTATCGCTTTATTTTCCTCTTACATTCCCGATAGATAAATGGGATATTTATAGGCTGGAGACACGAGACTAATGTAGTTACAGCAGGGTCACCACAAATACTCTTTTTTATATACCGTGTTCGTGTGGAAAATTATACGGTATCTAATAGAATAGACATAACACAATAAATGAAACTTCACTTCTTTAAAGCGGATATTAATTTAAATTCTTTTTTAGTTTAGTATGTTGCAAATTATTGCTAAGAACACTTTTAGACATGATAATTATTTTTAAAGTCCTTTACAAAATTCGCAAGTGATTTTAAACATTTTTAATTACACTTTTCCTTCACAGCATTTTCAAAACTTTAGATACACGAAATTATTCAAATGATATCTTCTAATGAACTAAGAAGCTCTTTCCAGCCCTTTAGGATTAATTAGCCTGAAAAGGGTCTAATTTACTAAACGACCTTCATTGAAGTTAGGTCCCTAATTAATTTTACCGACAAAAACTTTCTAGATGTTATTGTCCACGATGTTTCTGCGATTGAGGCACAGTTGCGTTTTACGTACTGCATGTTGACCATGTAGATTTAATAAACCATTTGTCAAAAGGTAAATTCGTACATAATACATATACTTGTAACATGTATGCACAGTCAACGCTAAAAGTGCAGTCCCAGTAACTTTTTATAAGCTTTAAGTTTAAAAGAACAAAAGACAATATTTTACATCTTAAAACTGGCTTCACTATGCATTGTCATGGTCACTATGCGTTCGCGTGCTTCGAAATGAAAATTTGTCATTTGTTCTTACAAAAAGTTACTGGGACTGCATTTTTAGCGTTGATTGTTCATGTTACAAGTGGACATAAGTATGTCGTAACTATCTGAAAATAATTAGAATGCGATCTCTCTTCAGGTCAATCTGTTTGTAAAGACAGAAATATACTTCTCTAAGGGATTTTCATCTCGGTTACTAATAGTAACAGTAATATTACAATGCCCTTACAACTCCTATAGTTTTGCTAAAGGTTACTGTAGGTAAAATGACTAGTCCACCTCGAGAGGGACATGAAGGAGAAATCATTGAGTATAGTAAGTCTAAGCATCTATAATCTACTGTTAATATTAAGCTTAGGCTCATAGGTAAAATACGCCTCTACGCCTCTACGTATCTAACAGAACAAGTAGAGGCTATCGATCGCAACCTGGAATGATCCTGACAAATCTCTGTTGTTTTACTCACTTCCCTAACCTTAGGTAATATTATATTATTCATAGGTAAAATCCAACAATTCCATTCATACTATATAATACATATATTTGACTTGGAAGTTATAGAATTAATCAACCTAAAGGGTTTGTTGACAGCACTAAGGCAAGGTCCTTGAAACAATAAAAGCTAAATACCTTTCATGTCACATTAAATAAGGAGTTAACGACATTGAACATAATTCAAGTTCAATGCTAGAAGCCAGTGAACTTTGAAGCTTGAAATTAATATTCATGAAGAAATAATACCTACTAGATTAACAGGCGGAAAAGTTATAAACAATAACTTGGTAGCTACTTTAATGAGCAACTTTTAGTAATTAAAGAATTTGGTCTTATATGAGTAAGGAAAATAATTGATTGCATTTCGAAATTATTGAAAAGTACACCAAAATGATATTTACATAAAATTAAAGCACATTTAGGTTGGAACTGTACTATATATTTTCGTGTATAATTAAGTATATTTGATATGATCCCTTTTGGAGTAGACAAAACAATCGCTCGGTAACATTTGGCACAAATTTGCCTTGGTTGTTATAGTATTTAGGTCATATTGTTAAGACCGGTCACTAACCCACTACCTAAAGATTCCATTCAAACCCTAGTTCCTTAGACGCGTAATACGAAATACCGGGAAGAATGGCAGCTAGTTAGAACTCTGTTTACGTCCCAGACTATCACGAGAGCAATAGATTAGTTGTTGTTTATTTTTTATTTTGTAGGAACTGGCCACTAGTATCGTTTTGATAACCTTTTATATGTATGTCTGTGATTGTGTATCGAACGAGTTGTTTCACAGAAATATTAAGTAACTTCTATACGATAAAAGTTATTCAATAACACTTTTTAAGTGAGTGAAAGGAAGATAAGCTTACAGACATTTACGATAACGCTTTTCCAACGTGTAAAGAGTTTAACAATAATAATATAATTTATTTATGAAAGTAATCAGGATTCAATTAGTTAGTAAGTAGTTAATGCATGATACGATATAGTGCTAGTGTGAGACGTAAAAAAATGATAACTAGCTATTTTTTCCGGCATGTCATATTCGGCGACTAAGGAGCTAGGGCTAAATATAATATAGCCTAGGCGATAGGCTAGCAGCCTGCCACTAACGTTCAATCATGAGGTCGCCACCCCAATATTTCGAGATATTATATCTCCGAGGTTCTGTCCACCCTAAAAGTGATTAAAGGGCATGAATGTATATGTAAGTGTCCAGTATAGTGTAAACTGAATATTGACATACAAAACATACAACTCTGAATGACCTTTATGGATATAAACGTGATATATACTTGTAGTACATATCACGTATCATTTCCTATACAGGTAGACAAAGATCACGGATATTAGTATTTTCTTGTTGAACTTAGAAAACGACTTTACTTAATTGATATCAACACACCTCCTCATATACACTCGTCGTTTATAGATACATACTTCTTACTTCATCCATCTTCAGTAGGTTAATCATAATCGTAAATCATCTATCTTTGCGTCACACGTCATAGTAGGACGACCTCCAAGTAACTGGGGGTAAAGATACGCTATCAATGAGATGCAATTACTGCAATCAAATCGCACTTTGACTTTATCCAAAAGTACATCTTTCATTATTTGTCACTCAATCGTATTATATATCCAAACGA
The DNA here is from genome assembly GCA_030578115.1 of Leucoptera coffeella. Classification (NCBI taxonomy): domain Eukaryota; kingdom Metazoa; phylum Arthropoda; class Insecta; order Lepidoptera; family Lyonetiidae; genus Leucoptera; species Leucoptera coffeella. The sequence continues at coordinate 91,882 of JAMBLF010000844.1, read as the reverse complement.
TTGAAAAACGCTCTGTTTAATCATATTATAGTTAGTGAATATTTCTATTTCTTTTAACACTTCATATAATACTTAATTTAATTTCACACTGTGTACACCAGCCTTGATAAAACATAATTCTAATTTGATTTGTATGCGTTCGTAGTGTAAAGAACAGAAGAGCATGTATGAGAAGATTAACGGGTGTGAGTGAAGTAAAGCAATTTTGTCAGGATAGTTGCAGGTGGCGATTGATAGTCTCTTCCTATCCCGTTAGAGAACTGGTGATAACATATATATGTATGTAATTTAATTTTATCTTTTACTAGTGACCCACTCCGGCTTCGCACGGGTATAAAATATATAACCTGTTCTACTATTTAATGGATGTTATTATGCATATAAACCTTCCTCTTGAATCACTCTATCTATTAAAAAAACCGTATCAAAGATTTAAGCTTACAAAAAGACATAGGGACAGAGAAAGCGACTTTGTTTTATACTATGTAGTGATTATGACTCCTTACATGTTTCTGATTGCATTTCAATGCATACTTTTCCAATCATTCTCATTATCAGTTTTCACCTCTATTCGTGTGTTTCTCTGTACTGTGTTACAACAGCTTTCGTGCTTTTTCAGTTATGTATGTATTTACCACTATGTTTTATTATATCACTATTGCTATGATGGTACCAAAACCAACACTCTGGGACCCAATTCTACTAATGCGTTTGAGCACAATGTCAGGTCAATATCACGTCAGTTATAGTGAGTAGTTATAGTGGTTTAGTAAGTGTATCAAATTATACCATTAATGACGATAAAATTGTAACAAATTATTTATCGAAATTCCCTTTTGCTATTTCACTAACAGCTTCACAACGTCCCTAAATTTATATGTATTGTTTTTTCGATTTTGTAAAAAGTATTAGTGGACTTAGACCCCAACCGACCATTGCGACACCTAACGATTGCTCTCAATTAGTTGCATAAATAATAACATGTTATGTTAGATAGGAAAAGGCGTATCTATTTTTTATAACAAATGGGCTCATGTATATGTTTTGGATTTATCTCTAGACAGATAAACTCGACGGGCGAACATAGGTAAACATTCCAGAGGTTATCATTGAATATTTTGGTTTGCCTATATATATTGCGGGCTTACAGAAAAGAGCTTCAAACAGTATTGACTAATCAAAGTTATACATTGTCCAATTAATTGCTTATCAACAAGGTGAGTGTTTTATCTGTTTATTTTATTTTCTTTGTTTTTATATTAAATATTTTTTTACATTGTAACTCGTATTTAAATGTAGAAAAAAGTTCGTATTGTTTTTGTTTATTATTTAGATAATTCTTAGTCTGTTTCGGCTTAGGGTATATAAAATAAATAGTTAATATTTTTTTAATATGCACTATATATTAAATATATATGTTCAACAATATTTGTCACATGAAATTTTGGTACGTAACAAAATTAATATCATATAATATGACGTATTTCCATAGAAATAATTGTTAATTAAACATATTCATAACATCGTCATTATACATGATTATGTAGTTTGTGACATAAAAGTAACTATTCAATTTTCTCACAAAAAGTCTTTAACCATCCTTTTCTTTATATGAATCAAAACGGCAGCTCATTCCTAAATAAAGACCTAAACTGTAGCACGAAATAACGTCTCGAAAAGTCTGGAAAGCTTATGATTTATCGAGGAACCGTATTTACTTGACAAGCCTGTTTCCCTAAATTGATTACACATGTCCCGCTCCGTAATTAATATGAAACCAAAATATATTCACTAATAATCCCCAGTGATCAAGCCTTCATTCGATACCTAATATCTTTGACGCAATTCGAACCCCAACTTTGTATGGTGTAGTTAGTGAATTGAATTTAGTAAATTGATTCGTATTTGTACGGGATAATAGTGACATCGTATTACGGGTTGTTTACGATTAATTTTGTATGAGGTTATATTTAACAGGAGCTTTTGTGTATTTTCTCGTTATACATGATAAAAATATAATATTATAGGACATTATTACACCAATTGAACTAGCCCCTTGCTAAGTACATTTAAGACTTGTGTTAAGGGTACTAGTCCACGTATATTTAAGAAATATAAACTTATTGTACATAGATAAATACATATAAAGTATACATAATTGACGACCAGACTGGACAGCAGAGAGAAATCGTATACCGATATACCGTATATAATCGAAACCGTAGTTCTTAACTCTGTCTCCACCGGGAATCGAACCCGGGACCTCACGATTAGCGTTCAGGCGACTAACCGATCGCGCCACGTAGGTCATCGTGGATAATACATAGTTGTTGATAATGCATTAATTAATTAATTCCTCTGGTATACCTTCTATATTATTTATAGTTAGTGTTTTTTCTGATGTATCTCTTAGAAATACATTCATTCTATGATAATAATCGATTTAATGTCTATTTTTTACCATTTTTTAATTAAATGATTGCAACTATCACCACATTCTATTGATATTAGCTGCGAAAAATACATAAATAGATGAAATTTAGGAAATATCGACGATAGATAGATTAATTAATGCTCGGCTGAGCAACATCTTTTTCTATGAATTTGTCTGGAGTGGAGGTCAGAATTTGCCTATATTTTATTCTATACTATTTTAGTTTTAGGGCTCATAATAAACGTAGTGTAACTCTGTGCTAGTATAGAATGGGCCTCTGCCAGGTGGACTTATGGAAAAGGTCACTTGAGGTAGCTAGATAAGACCTACTAATGAACATGGCATACCCTGAGGGATATCTGTGTTTAGCATTGTACTATCAAAAACTAATTAATTAAAACAAACTCTCTTTAATATTCCAGTTCCACCATGAAAGCCGTATTCGTTCTCGCTCTCTTCGCCTGCTTGGCAGCCGTGGTTTACGGAGACCTGGTCTGCGGCACTGACTATTGCAAGAAGAACCCCTGCAAGGCTCAAGTGACCAAGGACAGCTGCAAGCTCCCGTCTGTGTACAAGGAACACCATGCTGATAAATGCGCCTGCTGCCCGGCCTGTGTTACTTTGCTTAGTAAGTACTATTCGATATATAAACTTAACCTGTGAGTACTCTTGAAAGGTTGTACCTACGGTCGTAATGCGTATGTAGTTATATTATTTTTCAAATTCTCAGTCTATTGCTGTGATTATAAGCCATTGCCTGTATGTTAGGGAAGTAGAGGAGTGATTATATGTATGTGATATTACAAAACTCTATGACACTGAACTAGGTGCATGCAATTTAGGAAACAACAATCGGGTCTACGGAGGTTATTCGAAATAAATCTTTTACGAAACTGCCACTATCCAATGTGGCTAGTCTAAATCACAGACACTGACTATTACCTATTCAGAAAGTTAAATACGTTTCATCACGATGACCAACGAACTTATACTTAGCAAATGAAACGCACAATCCTAGTTTGCCGTTCTCTTTTTACTAAAAAAAATTAATATTCGACGTTGCTCAGTTGTTTGGGCCTTGACTCTCTATCAGTGGCTACAGGGTTCAAATGCCGCTTGAGCATGTAACAAAGGAAATCAAGTTTAATGAATTTCTAAGTACATTTTCGTAATAAAAATACATTGACGAAATGCATCGAATATTATGTTGAGGGAAAACATCGTAAGGAAACCTACCGGTTCCCCGAACAGGTAATAATAGTGCTTGAAAATGGTGACATGGCTTACAACCTATCACATTGGCTATCTGGTCAACGCGCGTGTTCGAGGTGGTCATAGAACTAAATTCGCAATGCAAACGCAATGCGGAAATGGAAACCTGAACCTCTAACTACGCAAGGGTTAATGGTCGAGAATACGTTTGTCTTTTTGTCTCCACATACACACTTGGCACATATAGGTAGAGCAGGATCGGTATTAATTGGTGCGTCCAGTGGCCACACTCAGTCCCCGGGCACTGGAGTGAATGGCTATCGATTGTATATTACTAAACGAAGAATGTGTCTAAGTAATGTACAATAATTATTTTATCAGATTTGTATCACTACCTATTACGTTAGGTGCTGTCTATCTAGTGATACGCGGGCTTCGAATGACCCATACCTAACATGCCTTCGAAATTTCGGGGATGGGCATTCAAGCCTCTGACTACCCCGCCATAATAAAAAAGGGAGTGTGTTTACACAAGTCGTGAAGCGCGTGTGTGTGTGTTGTAACTTCGTGCACAGAATCTGTAAAGCGTATGCCCTAAACCACGCCATGTAGCATGCAATATCATCATGTACTAGCTCTTTAAGACCTGAGATACCTAGAGTATGATGAGTCCTCAAGAATCCCCGTAGCACGATCATAATATGTCTTTGTCAAGCCGTAGATACGTCAGGTCTGCAAGGCAACTTCCAAAGTAATTAACAACTTCGCTTTCGGTTAACTTCGCGTGACCTTTGAACACCGTCTACCCTCATCAGAGTTTGGCACGTGCATTCATATACAGTCACTCCTTTAATCCCTTTCGGGGTGGACAGAATCTTGGAGACATGAAAACTGTCACTTATTAGGATGAATATTAGCGTTTTAATGTTATGTGGAACATTGACAACAGATTGCTAGCCCATCGCCTAAAAATTTCATTTACTCCTAATACCTTAGTGATAAATAACGGCCCGGAAAGAACGGCTGCTATACGCATTTTAGCACACACATGTATTGACATGAGCTAGCATACCTGTCCCCTTTTTTTGCATGACTCTAAAGCTATATCCACCCCAAAACGGTATATGACGCGAATGTATATGATGTAAGACCAATGTTCTCTGTCTACCCCTCTGTACAGAGGCAGGCATGAAGTGTAATAATAGAATTCGGACATTAGTACACCAATTGAACTAGCCCCTTAAGTACATATAAGACTTATGTTAAGGGTATTAGTCAGCGTATATTTAAGGAATATATACTACTTAATACATTTATAACCAACGACCAAACTGGAAAGCAGAAGAAAAGCGTAATTCGTAACTCTGCCTCCACCGGGAATCGAACTTGGGACCTCACGATTAGCGTTCAGATGGTTAACCGATCGCGCCACGGAGGTCGTCAAGGGTTGTTCGTAAACACTAGACTATACACACTGTCCCAATTACTAACTTTACTATAGCTGTGGCGAGCTTAGGGGTGCCAATTCCCTTTGACAGCAATTAGCCCTATTGAGGTGGGGTTAGTTAGTAACCGCTGCCTGTCAAACACGCCAGTACGCCTAAACGCTGCTACTTTGTCACACCCGCTCAGTGGCATGATTTTCTGTAAGGTTTGATTTGAATGTTACATAAGTTGTGTTCATATAAGGAATGTTTATGTCGTCAACCTTTTTATTATATTAGTATTTATCCGTTATATTAGTATTGTCACGTAATTACACGTTTTAATCCCTTTTGAGTTAGATTTGTAAACAATCGTTATTCGGTCACTTTTACTTTTGGAGGCATTCATGTCAACTAATAAAGGTAGCAAATTTATATATAGCCCATAGCCAAATAGTTACTACTTTATCATATGAAACGTATTCTAAGTAAAATCCGAAATTAGTGTAGTAAATACTGGTATAATCACTACATAGTATAAAACAAAGTCGCTTTCTCTGTCCCTATGTCCCTTTGTATGCTAAAATCTTTGAAACTACGCAACGGATTTTGATGCGGTTTTTTTTAATAGATAGAGTGACTCAAGAGGAAGGTTTATATGTATAACATCCATTAAATAGTGAAGTAGTCTATATATTTTATACCCGTGCGAAGTCGGAGTGGGTCTCTAGTATACTATATAGTCTATTTTATTTTATATATATATTATAAGTATATATATAGTCTATTCTATATTTAATTACAGAGGAAGGAGCCGCCTGCAAAACTTACAGCAAGGAGTTGGGAGAGACGCCTAACGCCATCTGTGCCGAGAACCTGAAATGCCTCAAGGGCGTCTGCACCAAAGTTCCCTCCAGATCTTAAGAAAGAAAATGTATGATGACGTAACAATAAATTAGTATACTACGCGTATTTCATTTGTTTTAATTACCTTTACAGTGATGTAAAGGAATATATACATACACATCAACCACGATTCCCTGTAGAGGAGGCAGAGATCATGTTTTCCCGTCTGTCCCGATCCTGACAAAACACTTTCGCTTCATTGTCACTCATGCACCTATAAAAACTAATAAACATAACATAGTACGCTTTACGACTTATGTATACACACTCCCTTTTTTATTATGGCGGGGTAGTCAGAGGCTTGAATGCCCATCTCCGAAATTTCGAAGGCATGTTAGGTATGGGTCATTCGAAGCCCGCGTATCACTAGATAGGCCGCGCCCAACGTGATAGGTAGTGCACCGTATCGCCGTATATAGGCACTGACTATTACCTATCCTGAGGGACAGGCAGGTTTCCTCACGATGTTTGCTCTCACCGTTAGCGACTGTAAATTATGTACATAAATGAAAAACACATTTAAATTTCATTCATTGGTACATGCCAGAGTCGAGATTCGAACCTAAGACCTTTCTCATACGAGTCTAAGTCCGAGGTCTTACCCACTGGGGTACAGCCGCTTAAAAAAACTAATAAACACATATAATAATATACATTAACAAGTTTTAAGTTATTTGCGATGTATACTCATGATTAATAACAACGGTACTTATCGCGTAAGTTTTTATATAATAAAGTTATCTTTATTATTAACCCGACGTTTCGGCTACCTCCAGCAGCCTTGGTCACGAGACTAGCCGAAACGTCGGGTTAATAATAAAGGTAACTTTATTATATAAAAACTTACGCGATAAGTCCCGTTAGTTATTAATCATATACACTTATCTAAGATTTACCAATAACATCTGTTATTTATATACTATAAATATTTCCATGCTTTTGGACGGAGGTAAAAATTATGCTTTTTAAAACCTTTTATCTATTGATGTACCATAATTTTGGAAATAAATTTATTGTATTATAAAATAATTAAGATTAATATGAGCGCATTTTTTATTTATTTAGCTAGTCTACATTAAGCTGAGACCTATTAACACAAGCTTAACCCAAAACGAATGAGATGCGCTTTAAATCTCTTTCAAATGCAAATTGCAGACTACATAAAAGCTCAATCGATTGGCTCTGGTATAGGTGCGAGGCATTTGCTTTGGTTTCTTTATGAAGCCTTGATAGTCTGGGTCAAGAGTAGAATAGCTCTCTTTATTCTCAATATATTAGAGGAAATATATATAAGACTAGCGACCTGCTCCGGCTTCGCACGGGTATAAAATATATAGCCTACTACACTATTTAATGGATGTTATTATACATACAAACCTTCCTCTTGAATCACTTTATCTATTAAAAAAACCGCATCAAAATCCGTTGTGTAGTTTCAAAGATGCATACAAAGGGACATAGGGACAAAGAAAGCGACTTTGTTTTATATTATGTAGTGATATGTTAGAAGAAATGATTAAGGAAATACATATAAGAAGAAGCTTTAGTGAAAAAGGGTGACGTTAGAAGTACCTATAACCGCCGAGTGTGTATGAGAAGATGTATGAGTGTCAATGAAGCTAAAGTGATCTGTCATGATCGGGACAAATCCGTGATCGCTGCGTACTTCTACAGGGAATCAGGCGTGAAATGTATGTGTGTATATAAAAAGATGATAATTTTAATGGAGGTTTTAAGAACTCAAGTAAGGAAAAAACATTGAGGAAACCTGCCAATCCTTCGGAATAGGGAATAGCCAGTGCCTGTATACGGCGATACGGTTCACTACCTATCACGTTGGGTACTGTCTTTCTAGCGAATCGCGGGCTTCGAATGACCCATACATAGCATGCCTTCGAAATTTCGGGTGGGAACTGAAGCCTCTGACTACTCCGCCACAGTAAAAAAGTGGAGTGTAGGTGGGAGTGTGTATACACATGTCGTAAAGCGTATGTATATAACTAAGATATCAATTTTATTCCATGCATAACCACCGCAAATACTATATTTGTGTTATTAAATTAAGTTGTGTTCTCATTAAAAGTGAAGAAGGAAGAGTATACTTAGAGATCGGTTTCTGTCATATTTACATATATTGTCAAAAGAACGTTAAACAAAACATCAATTAATTTATCAATTACCTTGGTTTGTAATTGAACCGAAATCTTAAACTTTTCAAATTCTTTACGGTCTGTACATTAAAATACATTGATCTATAAATAACTTTACAATCTTCGGAACGCCCTTAGAAAAAATAGAACAAAATGTCAAGTAGGTACCTATACGCAACGATAACTTTATTCCATTAGGAGTTCCTAAGAAAACCGATTGATGGAGTAGGAAACAACTTAGTAACAATAAAACAAGGCAATATGAACCTTTTGTGGTTCACAAAAGGACCCTATAAGATCGATCGGTTAACGTCAGTAGCCGCGGCTAACAAATTTCTCCGAACACAGCCACGTCGCGGCCATAATTCAATTATTTCGATAAGTTTTCTAAGTCAAGCACAGAAGATTTATTTGTATAGCCAAGGGGTGAATGGAAGTCCCAATTTGCGTTTACTTTGAGATATATATACCTATACAAGTATATACGCGAAGAACTTTTCGTTACGTAAGACTGTGGTTGAGAATTATTAATTTTATATTAGTTTGGGCGTCACTTTTGTCTAAAACAACCTGCGTAAACTCCCGGCTTCTTGTCGTTTCTTAAAACATGACGAAAAGAAAGAAGCTGGTTACATGTATGAACATATTTATTATTATTTTAATCCAAACATACCAAGAAAATACCAAATACTCAAATAACAAACACAAATTAAATTAAACTTCCTTACCACCGGGAATCGAACCAGAATCCTCTTCTTAGTAGTCTATACATAAACTTACTTCTCCAACCTGACTTCACTAACAAAACAACTATCAAAAACACAATCCATTTGTCGGGTAGTTGGAAAACTAGTTCAACGCTAATCCGAGGCGATAAAAACAATAAATATTTTCATACTTGTATATAACCAATATGAGTTACAAAATATAGTGATAGATAGATAAGGGCCTACCATTCAGTGCTAGTTCCTTTATCAGATAGGTCGTAAGGTTCAAAATATTGTCTTAGTGTGACCCTAGCTGTATAAACACGTACTAGTGTTGTTATTATCCTATTTACTGGTTAAGTGCATGTGTACTCAGTGACTTATTTTCATCAATCAGTGCCTATCACCCAACGTAATTGTAAGTACATCAATTTTATAAATTAATTTGTTTTATTTTTATCTTGTGATATTCTGGGACGTTATTATGTAACTAGTTGAGATTTATCTTGAAACAGGTGACTAGTTAGTTGATCCTTAAGTTGTTCTGATCTTTTTTCAATAATATTTGTCATATGGCTATAAATTTTATTAATATATATTTTACTTTCATAATCGCAGGGCAATACAAATTTGTTGCACTTAATTTTTATAATATTATTGCGTTGTAAACATTTGCTAGATAGATTTGATTGCTAGATAGATTTAGAAATGCAGTTTATATTTGAACACTAACAAACGGATATAGTATATTCAATATTTTTTTAAAAGTCTAAGATTGAATTTGTATTTTATCTCTTTTAAACAAAAAACAACTTTGTTTGCTTATTAAATCTTTTGGTTATCTTTACAATTATTAATTGTATATTTAACAATTCAAAGCAAAGAATGAGAAATACTCAAAGTGATGTAACAAATCAATCATCCACTTATGAACTTAATAATTCATAAAATATACGGATGCCATTCACGACTATTAACCCTTTCAGCGTAGTCGGAAACTGCAGTGATCACTTATTGACGATCGTGGATCCTAACACCAAAAGTTTCAACTCATTTCTCGAATCATTTGCCCGTTTAAAGAATACTTATCAACATATTAGGTTTTTTTATTGTAATTATTATATTTGTTTACTTTTACACCAATTACATACACAAGCCTCTTATTAAGATAATTTAGTGTTCGTGAACTAATCAGCTTATTCCTTTTAAAATATATATTATTTATAGATAGATAAACCTAGTCATATGTATAATCAACGATTAGACTTGTAAGTAGAAGAAAAGCCCTGTACTTAACTTTATCTTCACCGGGAATCGAACCCGAGACCTGAGTATTACCACAGATATAAAAATACTATTTATTACAATCCTATTACTATTTATTAAAATACTATTTTTTTGTACAACTGGTTAACTGTTCGCGAAACAGAGGTCTTCGAAATTTCCTTAGAAAATTTTACAAATAAATCAAACTCATTCACGACCCTTGGTAGTCAGAGGTTCAAGTTTCCATCTCCGCAATTGTGAAGGTAGTAATGCTATGGCCACCTCAAACCCACGTGTTAACCAGATAGCACTCAATGTGACAGGCAGCCAAGTCGCCATTAACAAGCACGAGCTATTACCTGTTCGACAAACAGGTAGGTTTCCTCACGATGTTTTCCCTCACCGTATAATTCGATGCATTTCGTAAATGTGGTTCTATTACTTGGTTATTTAATTACGAAAATGCACATAGAAATTCATTAAACTTCATTTCCATTGATCCATTACATGCTCAAGCGTGATTTGAACCCTGTACCCACTGATACAGAGCTAAGCCCCAAACAACTGAGCTACGTCGAAAGTTTTCCCTAACCTAATTAGATACTATTAATCTTAATTCGGTATTAAAAAACTAATTGCCTAATATTAGAAATTCTATTGTTTTGAAATCGGTTTAATCTAATCGTTTGACCGATTGGTGTAATCAGCTGGTAACTTCGACAATGTAATGGTTCATTGCTATTGAAAGAATATTGGGTCCCGACCTAATCTGGTATGTATAAATAATAATTAGCTACCCTTCTTCTCGGCCTTTCGTTGAAAATGACCGTTCTTTTCGTAGAAAACGATTGAGGGACTAGGGGTCATAAAAAATTATGTGTTATAGGAGATGATCATTGGACTAGGAATAATTGGTATATGTATGTATTGGGCGATGAGCTAGCAATCTGTCAACAATGTTCTATATGATATCACAACCCTATGCTTATAAAGAATAAGTTAAATATAATAATAAATTCTGATATTAAATATCATATAGCCAATATGTTTAATATCTAAAAAAAATAATAATAAGAATTGCGCAAAAGAATATAAGTTCTCTTATAAATGATCAACGAGATATTATCGCGTCTCCTAGGTTCTGTCCAACTCAAAAGAGATTAAAGGACGTGAATGTATATGTTGTGTATGCTATTGAAAGACGTATTTCGGGTTCGATGCCTGGTGGTATCATTTCTTCTTAGATAAGACAGTGCTTACGGTGATTGACCCTCAGATTGTTACATTGTTTACTGATTATTTTGTTAAAATTTCATTAAGTGTTACTGCGATTGCATTATGACATACACACACACTCGACGGTCATAAATACTTCTAGCATTATCCTGTTTTTCTATAGAGGGGTATGCAGAGATCGAGGATCACCGTGTCTATCTTGACTCCATTCATATCCATGCAGCTCTTTATTTACACTCGTCATTTATAGGACTTATAATGTCACCCTTTTTCAATTGCCGTCTTTTTAATAGACTAATTAAATAAGCTATGTCTACAATAACATATTCATTGCATAACTTACAAGTACCTATAACTGCCGAGTATTTATGAGTGTCAATGAAGCGAAAGTTGTTTGTCTGGATCGGGACAGATGAGGATCCGTGATCTCTGCCTACCCCTCTATAGGGAAACGGGCATGATTTGAACGTATGCAATGTACGACTTTATTAAATATATATACCAGTTAATTGAATCTAACGTCCTTAATGACGTCATTTTATCCCTTTGGGAGAAGACATAGCCTCACCTAATCTAGTCATATTTAGAATTACGATCAGGGTTGTGCTGATAGGAATATTGATGACTGACCGTGAGCTCATCGCCTAATTAATATAAATTACCCCTGGGATCCTAAGCAAGTGGCAACCCCGACGATTAGAAATGTCAGTCTAATATAAACTGACATCGCGGTCTATCAGTCAAGTGTCATTGCGTATATCAATGCCCTATATTTTGATTGATTTATTATCATTTACTATCGCAACGTGTGCAGTCTCTTAATTGTATTCTATGTGACTCTTGATATAAATAAGAGATAAAATTAGATTTTATTCACATTCCATACAGCACACAAATAATACCAAACTCTTTGAAGACTAATAACCCTTGAAGGGAATTGAGAGATTCACTTGTCCAGCCCTGTAAAGCGGTGGTTGTCATTCTATTGCCACCTCGAACCTACTTGTTAACCAGATAATCACTTACTTAATATGACTTACTTAATATGATGGTTAGACATTTCGCCATTTACGGGCACTAACTAACATGTTTCGAAGTATATGAATGTTTCCTTACAATTTGTTCCCTCACCGTAGGCGATGTATTTTACTAATGTATTTATTGTGAATGTTATTCAATACCTCATACTGTTTGTCTGTCCTAAGCTGCCTTTCTCCCCGACAAGTGGTAAAAGGCGACTAAGAGTAAAAGAATTTATATGACGATAGGCTAGTAACCTGACACCAGTATTCCATATGACATCACAACCCCAAGATTAATGCTAAAAAGTGACCTATGAGACACCATAGTGCATCTGAGATTCTGTGATTCTTAGCTTCCCTGAAAGGGGGTTTAAAGACATGAATGTCTATGTCAGTAAGTATGCAGGCATCTCAGTATAGAATGAGAGTAGGCATTATCGGTACATTTATTTACACCTCTATGTCCCTTATGGGATAGGGTGAAACTATCAATCGCCACCTGACAAATCTCTCTTGCTTCACTCCCACCCATTAACCTTCTCACACATGCTCTTCTGTTCTTTACACTACGTGCATCCGCCTTGACATTACATTTTTAGTAATTTACATACCTACCTAACCTAGTATATGTTATGTATGCAGCCGAGTCTGTATGAGGAGGTGTATTTCATTGGAGCGAAAGTGATCAGTCAGGATCGGGACAAATAGGAATCCGTTATCTCTGCCTCTACAGGGAATCAGGCGTGATGTGTTTGTACGTACATATGTACTAACCTAGTAGTACCTAATTCTGTTACAAATTTTGCAGCTAATGAAAAATGGAGCAGCAACTTCGCCACAGACACCAGAAGGAGGTTATTCAACATGAGGAGACCAAAGACAAACCGAGGCCGGAGTTCATCCATAGAGAATCACCTTTAACCGTCCTTTTACGATCATCAGCTCACATAAGGGCCATATACCATATTTTTATAGCGATTCTCGTAATCTTACTCCTCGATACTCTGATTTACGACTTTGTCGAAAAAGGAAAGTGAGTAAACAAGTGCTTTTAGGTTTATTGCCGGTTTTATGCGTTCATGTTGATTCGGGAAGTGCGTGTTTATTATTAAAGATATGTCAGGTTAGGTTAGACGGATTGTATAGTAAATTGAGACGTAGTAGTATATAGAAAGTTTTACTAAGGGTTGATAAGAAAGGCGTATGTGAAAATAGAAGTATTGCAAGTAATCAATCATCAAACAATAACAGAAACCAACAAAAATATTCTATTAATTATCCATAGCGGTTACTTAAGAACAATATATTATATTTTATATTGGTGACTGTTTAGTTCATATGAATATATGTATTCTAAACGAGAGATATTAGATAATTATATTAATATAGGAGAGATATTATATATATTAAAATATTTACGCAGTGCTATATATCACTCTGCCACGTTGTTTGTGGCTAGTTAAGTATTGACTATTTGGTGAAAATCAAATACTTCGAAATTTCCATAGATTCGTACAATAACCCCTGAGTACTTTAAAAGGATAACAGAAGTACTGATACTACAATGATTTCATTTCAGAATAAACTTCGGTTTGGAATCTCTGAAAGCAGGCTTCGGAGATATAAAACGCACAACTAGGTTATGGATGTTTGAGCTGTGTTATACACTCTTGTTCTTCCCGTTTATGAAAATATATGCGGCTGTCTACCATGCTGTGGTTAAGTTTCCAGGTGAGTAATTTATAAGTTATAAGTACAGTTAAACTTTATGTTATAGGTAGTATAAAGATACATACATACAGATCAACCTCGTTTCCAAGTAGAGGGGAAGGCAGAAATCGTGAATCCCCATTTGTTCCGATCCTGCAAACCAATTTCGCTTCATTTGAATCGAATAATAATAATAATATTTAGGATACTATTACACCAATTGGCTAGCCTTTTAGTAAATTCAATTAAGACAGGGTTTGGGATACAAGTCAACGTATATTTAAGAAATACATATTGATAACATAAATACCATATAATCAACGACCAGACTGAAAAATAAGACAAGCGTAGGTCTATACTCACTCCGCCGGAATCGAACCTGCGACAATATACATAGTTACATAACAAATACAAGTAACATCTACTGATATCACAAGTGCAAAAAATATCCGTAGTAACCCATAACGCTAACAATTGAACCAGGTGGTAACATTTATTCAAGGACCACGCCAGTTGGGAATAAAAGAACATAGTTCTATATCGAAAAGGTTCCTAGGAAAGGTCGGAATCTTTTCACGTGGCAAATCATTGGCCTTGGTAACAGGTGCAATGCCTTGCCACCCTTGTGAGGTCAATGATAGATTTATTCTGGAACTTTTACTTAGTTTACGGGAGAAAATTTCTTACTACATTCATATATTCAGCCTCTACTTCCGTAAGAGAAATTGTCTGACGTACTGTATACATATATTCACCTGTAACGGCATAGGTAGAGTTTAGCAATTGATTTGAAGGATCGTGGCAAATCTCTCTTGCTTCACTCGCATCCATTAATCTTCTTATAGATGCTCTTCTGTTCTTCACGCTATTTACTAATAAATACAAAGAAAAACACATATATAGTTATGACATTATGATATTTGCTACGTATTATACACAGTCAAACACATATCTTCCGTGCTAATTAGGCCGTCGAGATAATGTTAACTATCTACGTTTTCTTCAACATCTATTATTCCGGTGGATGATGATACCATAACAATTCTATTAGTTTTATTAGAGTTTTGTTTAACAATTACAACTTTAGTGTAAAGAATAGTATATATTTTAATGGAAACGTGAAATTCAACTTCTATTAGTATTTACTACAATCACAATCAAACCTACATACTGAAGAACCATTTGTTAAATAGTTTTGTTACAGATATGTAAATTAGTAAACCACCCCATTTAAACCAGATGAGTGCCCGCGTCTATTCTGCCGTAAAATCAATGTCCTTTGCCATGCTTCTGTTCTATGGAACAGTAAATTCTATGTATGGAACTATCGTGTCTACATTTTGATGTCAGTAAAATTTGACCGTTAAATACATAATGAATTACTTATTATATATTTTATACCAGAACAGGTAATGGTTATTGCTTGTAAATGGCGACATGGCTGACCACCTGTCATATTCAGTACTAACTATCTGGTTAACACGTGGGTTCGAGGTAGGTATAGAAAGAGGTATAGAATTACTACCTTCGCAATTGCGGAGATGTACACCTAAACCTCTGACTACCCCGTAAGGGTAAATGGTCATGAACGCGTGCGTACGTA
This sequence comes from Leucoptera coffeella, assembly GCA_030578115.1. Lineage (NCBI taxonomy): Eukaryota > Metazoa > Arthropoda > Insecta > Lepidoptera > Lyonetiidae > Leucoptera > Leucoptera coffeella. The sequence continues at coordinate 76,212 of JAMBLF010000844.1, read as the reverse complement.
CTTATTATATACATATAATAACAGTTAGGGTATACAGTCCTAATCATACAATCACTTATTCACACGTATTGATGCCTTTTCTTCATTAAGTAATCTGAGTATCTATATATTTTTCTAGTAAACTATTCTCTAAGATATACACAAATCCTGTTACCTGGAAAGCTCTTCACAAATATCTTTAAAGAGTATATTTTTATCGTTGACGAGCAAAATAGGAGATCTACTCGTGTGATGTTAAACAGACCATAAAAGAAAATCTAGCTAATGTCAGAAACTTTTAACACGTTTTTCTACGAATACAGTAAGTACTCACTGACTATGTCCGTAGCATAACAAATCATAGCCGGCTCGAGGTACCAAGAAGTTTAAGTGACTACAGTGGCTTTTTATAAGTGTTTAGATCCCAAAAGAAACTGAGCTACCTGTCGACATAAAGTAGTCATCGTATAATGCATTTAGAACATCTTTAAAAAAGTATATAATGTCGTCTAAATAAATAACTACAAATTAATAAACATTTTAAATATGTAGGTAACAACTTTTGTAAGTAATTGTACTTTTGTAGTCAATATTTTTAAATGTTAAACAATGTAATTTTATGTTTCTGTTCACGCGCGATTGCATATTTCTTGCCTATGTACATAAAATATTCTCAAATGAAGTGAATGTAATGTTCTTTTTTGAAAAATAAAATTCTTTAAACCTAAAAGACCACATTACCTGATATCTAATACTTGATATACATACATACATTAAAAATTTAAAGTCTGTTTATTAATATCTATATACAATTACTGATTTGTTGAGCCCTTCCTGTATATTAACGTCCCATAATCCTTTTCGGGTGAGCAGAACCAAGAAGACACGTTAATATCTCCTAGGTCACTTTAAAGCATGAATATTGGGGTTATGATGTTATATGATCGGTGACAGGTTGCTAGCCCATCGCTTAATTGATTCAATTTACTCAATTCCTTAGTCTTTCCTTCTGACATGCCCATACCGGAAGAACGGTAAGTTAGCATTCTTTTTAATTCCCAGACATTTTATAAAAAAAATGTATTCTAAGGCGTAAATAGGTTTCCTTACAAACTTATTCTTCATAGAGATCATAAGAATGTAGTCAAGTTAGTGGTCAATCATCTAGATGCTTGCTATGGTCTATTTTATTCATACAAAACTTATTTATGTATGTAAACCACGACTCTTAAACGAGCCATAAGAAAATCTCTATCTCATCCCATAAACCTCACAGACTCGACTTACAATATCAGTGGCACACATACATAAATCTTCGTTGATAAATATTTTGATAACATAAAAGCGAGTACCATTCAGAATTTACGAGCCCGCCAGTTGGTAAGATATCTGTCCTGGGAAATATGCTTTATTCACTGGCACACTGGAAATACTCTAAGTCTGCTGTTAAATTTATGAATACAGTCCTTTCAGAACTTTATTGTGGGGTATTTACTGTACTGTTAAATAAGAATGGCGGAGACGGTATTGTGTAACAAGGATTACTTCTAAGTAATTGTGCTCGTGCCTTTTCGTATAAATATAAACGGGTATTGTTGAGGTCCACGCGTTCATACGAAGTCCCGAGCTAGCCTGTGGTTGAATAGAATGGTCAACCGCTTTGTACTCTAACGTAGGTCATATAGGATAGGTATGTATGTAAAAAGGCGACTAAAGACTTCTTTCATTAACCTTGTCGAAGTGATCAGAGGTTCGGGTGTTCATTAACGCAATTATGGAGTGATGCTATGGCCACCGTGAATCCACGTGTAGACCAGATCGTCCGTACTTAATGTGACAAGTGGTAAAAGATCTCGCCTCAACAGATCACCATTAGTTACTTACACATTTACCATCAGAAACAGGGTAAATGTGACGTGATGAAAGGGTCTTTGAAACTATTCGTTCTGGCCAATTTTTCATGATATGTTTATTACCGAAATTCATTTAGTCGCCTCTATCAATTAACCAGATAATGTCAATAAATAAGTTATTAAACCTTCTTTTATTTAGTTGCTAAGAACATAATATGTTATATATACATATTATGTATATCGACATGTTATTTTGTTTCAGTATTGCGTCGTGCATTTTCGAAACTGAGTTTGGCGGCTGTCATATTTTATCATGCAACGTTGTTTCTGGTGATAGTAAAGGACTTGAGCCGAGAACAACTTGCCACCGCCTCAGCAGTGACTATTACTTTGGAACTAGTAAGTATACTTACTATAGCATACTTATTATTACACTCATTATGTCCCTTTTGTACGGTCAAAGATTTGTGTGTCCCTTCTATATTTTGACGTGTATGTCAGAAGTTGACTGAAAGAAATAAGCGGGAATCTTCTGGAAATTGCTTTAAATATGCTACGATATCAAAATGTCATATTCAATTACAAATATAATTATATAAAATATTACCAACTACTATTTTCTCAGCATGTCGCAATAAGCGAAGATACAACATCACTAAATTCCTGAATTCTAACATCTTTAGTAACAAAAGCTCAGCTTTACAGTAATATCACGAAAGGTTCTTCTCAACCGTATACTCTGTACAATCCTTCGACTGTATACACGTATACCGTATGCCATTCATTAATATAAGCCTATCGAGGCAATAAAAGTAAACCTCCAAATACCAGCCAATACAAGGATGCCAAATTGCCTAATGCTGCAAAAGTCGTGTTTGGCTAAAACGCAACATAAATCAAACGGGACCCTTGTCACTGTTATCGCTTTTAGCTGCTGAAGTTTCAGATATTGGTCACGTTCTAACACAGTTTGTAGTGACTGCCTCCTGAATTACACGAAATACGTTTTGCTGCCATTTCGCTTTCGTGATTCTCATTTGATAAATCTGGACAGTTACGTGGTAATTTTCGTGTGAATTTAATATTAGTGTGGTAGTGTGAAATTCACCATTGACTAGGCCATTCGTCCTAAAACATACATACATATCACGCCCGATTCTCTGTAGAAGGAAGAGAAACATAACCTATTCCTTTGCTTAATTTATGCCATGTAAGTAAATTGCGTACATACTCAATCAAGACTACGATGCCCGAAGGAGTGGGTAAGGTACTGAAGAACTTTTCGTCATATGTAGCGTTTTGTTGGGATCAAATGTAAATGAAAGTGAGTTGGTTGACCTAACAAAAATAAAATATTAAATCTTATTGCCATACTTACCTCTTACTACATTCTATTGTACCTGGGACGAAAAATTAATGTTAACTAGCTGCTATTCTTCCCGGAATATCGTAGGAGATATCTTAGGGACTAGGGGTAAATGAAAGCTATTGGGCCATAGGTTAACAACCCATTAGCATTGCTTTATATGTCATAATAATCCCAATGTTCATGCTAACAAGTGACCAAGGAGAGTTTTATGTCTTAAAGATTCTGTCCACCCGAAAGGGATTAAAGGACGTGAATCCATACGTATATTAAAAAAGTCAGCTCATTAATTCTACTCTTTTACCTAAACGACCCAGTACTAGTCTCCATTCAGGACAATCTAGATTTTAACAGACTTCCACCTAAGCACTAACAAAGTAACTACCCCAGTGTTATTAGTGAGTATGGGACTTATAACTTTCCAACTAAGCGTAGGTTCCAGTTTGGAAGTTGACTAGCATCCTGTCAAACATCGTGTGCAGTTCCAAACTCTATGTGACTAGTTCGGTTATTACGTTTCTATAAGCGTTTAGTTGCACCATATGAGGTAGTCGGAGCCTTGAATGAGTCATATAATATGACATTATAGATTTCCTAACAATATTTTAATTCAAGGTATAAATTATATAATTCAATTATATGTATAATTCAGTAATTCGACGTAGCTCAGTTGTTTGGGGCTTTGCTCTGTATCAGCGGGTACAGGGTTCAAATCCCGCTTGAGCATGTACCAATGGAAATGAATTTTAATTAATTTCTATGTACATTTTCGGAATAAAAACACATTTACGAAATATATCCAATTATATGGTGAGGGAAAACATCGTGGGGAAACCTACCTGTTCGTCGAACAGATAATAGGTTAGTGCTTGTAAAAGGTGACAAGGCTGACCACCTGTCACATTGAGTACTGACTATCTGGTTAACACGTGAGTTTGAGGTGTCCATAGAATTACTACCTTCGCAATTGCGGAGATGGACACCTGAACCTCTGGCTACCCCGCAAGGGTTAATGGTCGTGAATGCGTTTGTTTATTTGTAAATTATATATTTCTAAGAAAATAGTTATCTTCTGAAATCCTTTCAGTATGGCAAACTTTTATTTTATCACTTTCGTATAACTGTCGGTGTTGCTAAGATATTTACATAATATGCAGCTGACCTCTTAACCAATTAATTCCATCGAACTACCATACCGGGAAAAGTGTCAACATATTATCACTCTTTTACTTCCCTTTATAGTACGGAGAAATCATCTAGCATGTTTAGAAAGAAACAAAAAACGGTAGTCACTGCACACATCGACGATAAAAAATACAAGACACAAAACGAGTACCGTGTAGTCAAAGGTTAGTTGCAGCCAGACTGCTGCGCTGGTCTCAGAATAGCCAATCACATTCACGTATTTTTATCCCCTAATCATTTCATCACCACTGACGATGGATAATGCCTAATAGATTACATTTACCCTCAGTCCCTTAGTCAGCTCCTACGACATACCCGTGGACATAATAATAATATTTGGACATTATTACACCAATTGAACTAGCCCCTTGCTAAGTACATTTAAGACTAGTGTTAAGGGTACTTGTCAACGTAAATTTAAGAAATGTATATTTATTACATATAGATAGATACAAATACGAGTACAATATAATATAATCAACAACCAGGCTGGAAAGCAAAAGAAAAGCGTAGTCCTTAACTATGCCTCCATCGGGAATCGAACCCGGGACCCCACAAGTAACGTTCAGGTGGCTAACCCATAGCGCCACGGAGGTCGCCATAGTTATAATTATTTTTATATTACGGTCTGGTACGACCCAATCCCGTATATTAAGATGTTAACTTATTTTATAATTAATAACTAACGGGACTTATTGCGTAAGTTTTTATATAATAAAGTTACCTTTAACTAATTAACCCTTTATTAACAATATTAATCAGTCTGCCCGTGACCATGGCTGCTGCAACGTAGCCGAAACGTCGGGTTAATAAAGGTAACTTTATTACATAAAAACTTACGCGATAAGTCCCGTTAGTTATTAATCATGAGTATAAATCGCGAATCTCTTAAAACTATAATTACTTATTGTCGTCTATGGTTCGTCAACAAAGTCAGCAGCTCAGTGAATGTTGAAAATACAAATAATTATTTTTGGCTAAATATTTAGTCAATTGTGATGCCAAACTGGCTAAGTATGTTTGCTTTGGGATTATATTTGGATCCTCAACTGGAACGAACTGAAGAACAAAGAAGAGGAGAAGAATTGGACTTCGAGTTCTTTTTTCTTCGGTTGTAGCGGCTGGCGGCGTTGGTGTAACCATGGCGACTGAATAACAAGTGCAAACGCCGTGGCATCAGTGTTTGTACTTGAGCCGACATAACCTTGGTGGTTAATGGCTTATTAAAGAAAGAAAAAAAAACTAATTTTTCTTCAGATCCGCTTTGAGATGAAACTGATAACCCTCACGGAAGTCGTGTCGAGTCGCTGCAGAGGTCTCGATCCTAACCCTCTGCCCTCGTTCAGCCAGTTCCTGTACTACCTCTTCGCGCCGACACTCATCTATCAGGACCAGTATCCGAGGTATGTGGACAGTAGCTTGTTGTATAATTTGACGACCTCCGTGGCGTGGTTGGTTAACCACCTAAACGCTATATACGTGAGGTCCCGGGTTCGATTCCCGGTGGAGGCAGAATTAAGAACTACGCTTTTCTTCTGCTTTCCAGTCTGGTTGTTGATTATATATGCTATATATGTATTTATCTATATATAATAAGTATAATTTCTTAAATTTACGTTGACCTACTCTTAACACAAGTCTTAAATGTACTTACCAAGGGGCTAGTTCAATTGGTGTAACCATGTCCAAATATTATTATTATTAATAAAAAGGTAGGGTTATGAAATATATTTCTGTTAAATTTTCCTTCAAAGGTAGGGAGAGATAATTATGATATATACATATATAAGTATACTCGGCACTTTTTTCAGTCTTAAATTGGGTATAGCCTAAAATGACAATCTCTAATAAGCTTATTATAAGTCAGAAAAGCACGTTCCAAACAAACTATAATTTAACTTACCTTGCATGACCGTCAGAGCTCATAAAGTCATATACCTACATACATATAATATATGTACATAATTATACAGTCACATCCTACAATCCCTTTGGGTTGATAATATCTCCTAGGCACTATATAGAGTTTGTTTTGTGGTCTGGATATCATATGTTGACTAGTAGCTAACCCATCGAACCATACATTCCATTTTATTCGCCTTCTACGACATGCCGGAAAGACCGGCAGCTAGTCAGCATACTTTTTACGTCCCAGACTAGCATTTGGTTACTCACGGCCTACACAGGTAAGTCATCTAACAATGTTTTCCCTCACCGCATCAAAATCGTATCAATACGGACCCCTTTCTAAATATAGAACACACATGGGACGTAAAATGTTGCGAACACAGTTTTCTACTCACAAAAGTAAGGAGACAGCTCCATCAAACAATCGTAAAGTTACCCAAGAACATCCATACTAATTTGGGTGATGACGTTCAGAGGTATTGTAGACAAAACTTCTTACATTGTACCTGAAAAATGTCTACTAAGAGTCTGAAATGTAAGGGGTTATGTTGAACATGCAAATATTAAAAAAGACAAACGCGTTCGCAAACATTAATCCTTGTGGAGTTCAGAGGTGCAAGTTTCCATCACCGCAGTCGCGAAGGTAGTAATACTATGGCTAACTTGAACCCACGTGTTGACCAGATAGTTCTCAATGTGACAGGTTGTAGGCCATGTCACCATATTATTATTTCAAATACTAGAAGTATCATGCATTTGTTGTTAGTTAACATTTTAAATCTGAGTCTGTATGTCTAAGACTATCAATAATTAAGGATAGAGAGTAAATAATATCTACAACGCAGTGGGATAGAAAATGAGCAATAAAACACAAGATAAATAATCTATTGCATGTTCTTCTATGTTTTTTACGTATATTATTGTGTTTTTTTAAATTAACAATTATTATTATTTCGTTACACTAAAGATTCGTCACAAACGTAAGGTGTTGACTATCTGACTAACATTTACATGTTCATTGATTTTGCTCATGAAGTGATGATGATTCGAAGCTTATTGAACCTTTGACTATTCCGCCAGGATAAATGATCGTGAATGTTATATGTATAATTTACTGATATTTAAGTATAGTATTCTTATATCTGTGGTATTAAACAAAAAAGACAGTTTCTGTCAGTTTCAATCAGTTTTCTTACCGGTTTTTACAAATTGATAATAATAATAGTAAATTCTAAGTATAGTACTAGACGAAAACTTCTTCATAACATCCCTTTCCACACTTCCTCATGGCATAATATATGTGTGACACATTCATGAATGAATCCACTTGAATTTATTGCACATGAATATTCATGCTAGGCATACTCGTAATATGTTGATGCGAATGTAACTCGGATTTCATCGTGAAGCCACATAATAGCATTTGAATATTTAAGCGAGCCTTGCATCTTGGAGTAAATTCATCTTAATGTCAAACGAGCTTAATACGTATAGATAATTGGTTTCAAGCTCTTTTTAAACAAAAGAAGATATGTGTAGGTTATTTGTTATGTAAATACATAGATATGTATTCACACCGTTTAATCCTCGTTGCGGCGAATAGAACCTCTGACACATAAAATCTTTTTGGATACCTTTAGCATCTATAAGGGATTAAGTCATATAAATACATATATGATATACAAGCCTTGCAGTATAGTATGTATCAGGTAAATATCTTTTTCGTTTTGTAGCATATTTAAGTCATACATACACATCACGCCTGATTCCCTGTAGAGGGGTAGGCAGATATCACGGATCCCTATCTGTCCCGATTCTGACAAACTTATTTCGCTTAATTGACACTCGTACACCTCCTTATTCACACTCGGTGGTTATAGGTACTTCTAACCTTTAAAATATTTAAGTCAAAACTTCACTATTAAAATACCCCGTTAATTTAATAACAATGTTTCATTGCAACTATATCCGATCAACAATATCCGTGCATATAAAGTATACAGGTGTACCTATAACCGCCGAGAGTGTATGAGAAGATGTATGAATGTCAATGAAGCGAAAGTGGTCTGTCAGGGTCGGGGCAAATGGGGATCCGTAATCTCTGCCTACCCCTCTACAGGGAATCAGGCGTGATGTGTATGTATGTATGTATAAAGTATACAAAACACCACCTCTCTAACTCAACACGTCCCAAATATCACTAATGATTTGGTGGGCATATGGCATCATTTGGCAGGAGGCTCGCTCGGTCCATTTGTGGAAAATACATTAACCACAACATCTGCGGTTGGCTATACATTGTACGTAATCTCTAAATGATATTGGGTACGCTTTGTGTTGTAGATATTATATGGAACCGGCCTAACTGGAACGTATGTAATAGAATTGTACGGATTTTTTCCAGTATTTTTACATGTGTGTGGGGGCACTGCGTTAATCTCTTTGAAAATTTGATAAGATTAAGTTAACGTTTCAAAACAATTGCTAAACTTGGTATCTGTTTTTGTGAATATCAATTAGGTAAGTAAAAGACTAAAAAGTTGCGACATCAATTCACATATAAAAGATTGAGGCCCCACCAGTACCTAGAAACTATGTGCAATAAGTCTACGACTAAATTAAAAGGTCCTGAAAAGGACTATTTCGTAACAATCAATATCCTGAAAAGGACTATTCCGTAACAGACAAGGTCCTGAAAAGGACTATTTCAGTAACTGACAAGGTCCTGAAAAAGGACTATTTCGTAACAATCCATATCCTGAAAAGGACTATTACGTAACAATCAATATCCTGAAAAGGACTATTCCGTAATAAACAAGGTCCTGAAAAGGACTATTTCATAACAATCAATATCCTGAAAAGGACTATTTCGTAACAATCAATATCCTGAAAGGACTATTCTGTAACAGACAAGGTCCTGAAAAGGAATATTCCGTAATAGACAAGGTCCTGAAAAGGACTATTTCGTAACAATCAATATCATGAAAAGGACTATTTCGTAACAATCAATATCCTGAAAGGACTATTCTGTAACAGACAAGGTCCTGAAAAGGAATATTCCGTAATAGACAAGGTCCTGAAAAGGACTATTTCGTAACAATCAATATCATGAAAAGGACTATTTCATAACAATCAATATCCTGAAAAGGACTATTCCGTAACAGACAAGGTCCTGAAAAGGAATATTCCGTAATAGACAAGGTCCTGAAAAGGACTATTTCGTAACAATCAATATCATGAAAAGGACTATTTCGTAACAATCAATATCCTGAAAGGACTATTTTGTAACAGACAAGGTCCTGAAAAGGACTATTTCGTAACAATCAATATCCTGAAACGGACTATTTCGTAACAATCAATATCCTGAAAAGGACTATTCCGTAACAATCAATATTCTGAAAAGGACTATTCCGTAACAGACATGGTCCTGAAATGGGCTATTTCGTAACAATGAATTTCCTAAAAAGGACTATTTCGTAACAATCAATATCCTGAAAAGGACTATTCTGTAACAATTAATATTCTGAAAAGGGCTATTCCGTAACAGACATGGTCCTGGAAAGGACTATTTTGTAACAATGAATATCCTGAAAAGGACTATTTCGTAACAATCAATATCCTGAAAAGGACTATTCTGTAACAGCAAAGCCCTGTAAAGGACTATTTTATACCAATCAATATCCTGAAAAGGACTATTCCGTAACAGACAAGGCCCTGAAACGGACTATTTCGTAACAATGAATATCCTGAAAAGGACTATTTCGTAACAATCAATATCCTGAAAGGACTATTTTGTAACAGACAAGGTCCTGAAAAGGACTATTTGGTAACAATTAATATCCTGAAAGGACTATTTTGGAACAGACAAGGTCCTGAAAAGGACATTTTCGTAACAATGAATATCCTGAAAAGGACTATTTCGTAACAATCAATATCCTGAAAAGGACTATTCCGTAACAATCAATATTCTGAAAAGGACTATTCCGTAACAGACATGGTCCTGAAAAAAACTATTTCGTAACAATCAATATCCTGAAAAGGACTATTCCGTAACAATAAATATTGTGAAAAGGACTATTCCGTAGCAGACATGGTCCTGAAAAGGACTATTTCGTAACAATGAATATCCTGAAAAGGACTATTTCGTAACAATGAATATCCTGAAAAGGACTATTTTGTAACAATCAATATCCTGAAAAGACTATTTTTTAACAGACATGGTCCTGAAAAGGACTATTTCGTAACAATCAATATCCTGAAAGGACTATTTTGTAACAGACAAGGTCCTGAAAAGGACTTTTTCGTAACAATCAATATCCTGAAAAGGACTATTTCGTAACAATCAATATCCTGAAAAGGACTATTCCGTAACAATCAATATTCTGAAAAGGACTATTCCGTAACAGACATGGTCCTGAAAAGGACTATTTCGTAACAATCAATATCCTGAAAAGGACTATTCCGTAACAATATATATTGTGAAAAGGACTATTCCGTAGCAGACATGGTCCTGAAAAGGACTATTTCGTAACAATGAATATCCTGAAAAGGACTATTTCGTAACAATAAATATCCTGAAAAGGACTATTTTGTAACAATCAATATCCTGAAAAGACTATTTTTTAACACACATGGTCCTGAAAAGGACTATTTCGTAACAATCAATATCCTGAAAAGGACTGTTTTGTCACAATCAACATCCTGAAAAGGACTATTCTGTAACAGAGAAGGCCCTGAAAAGGACTATTCGTAACAATCAATATCCTGAAAAGGACTATTCTGTAACAGCAAGGCCCTGAAAAGGACTATTTCGTAACAATCAATATCCTGAAAAGGACTATTCTGTAACAGACAAGGCCCTGAAAAGGACTATTTCGTAACAATCAATATCCTGAAAAAGACTATTTTGTCACAATCAATATCCTGAAAAGGACTATTCTGTAACAGCAAGGCCCTGAAAAGGACTATTCGTAACAATCAATATCCTGAAAAGGACTATTTCGTAACAATCAATATCCTGAAAAGGACTATTTTGTCACAATCAATATCCTGAAAAGGACTATTCTGTAACAGACAAGGTCCTGAAAAGGAGTTTTTCGTAACAATCAATATCCTGAAAAGGACTATTCTGTAACAGACAAGGCCCTGAAAAGGACTATTTCGTAACAATCAATATCCTGAAAAAGACTATTTTGTCACAATCAATATCCTGAAAAGGACTATTCTGTAACAGACAAGGTCCTGAAAAGGAGTTTTTCGTAACAATCAATATCCTGAAAAGGACTATTCTGTAACAGCAAGGCCCTGAAAAGGACTATTCGTAACAATCAATATCCTGAAAAGGACTATTTCGTAACAATCAATATCCTGAAAAGGACTATTTTGTCACAATCAATATCCTGAAAAGGACTATTTTATAACAATCAATATCCTGAAAGGGACTATTCTGTAACGGACAAGGCCCTGAAAAGGACTATTTCGTAACAATCAATATCCTGAAAAGTACTAATTCGTAACAATCAATATTCTGAAAGGACTATTTCGTAATAGGTAAGGTCCTGAAAAGGACTATTTTGTCACAATCAATATCCTGAAAAGGACTAATTCATAACAATCAATATCCTGAAAAGGACTATTCCGTAACAATCAAATCCTGAAAGGACTATTTTGTAACAGACAAGGTCCTGAAAAGGACTATTTTGTAACAGACAAGGTCCTGAAAAGGACTATTTTGTAACAGACATGGTCCTGAAAAGGACTATTTCATACTAATCAATTTCCTGAAAAGGACTATTCTGTAACAGACAAGGCCCTGAAAAGGACTATTTCGTAACAATCAATATCCTGAAAAGGACTGTTTTGTCACAATCAACATCCTGAAAAGGACTATTCTGTAACAGAGAAGGCCCTGAAAAGGACTATTCGTAACAATCAATATCCTGAAAAGGACTATTCTGTAACAGCAAGGCCCTGAAAAGGACTATTTGGTAACAATCAATATCCTGAAAAGGACTATTTTGTCACAATCAATATCCTGAAAAGGACTATTTTGTAACAATCAATATCCTGAAAAGACTATTTTTTAACAGACATGGTCCTGAAAAGGACTATTTCGTAACAATCAATATCCTGAAAAGGACTATTCTGTAACAGACAAAGCCCTGAAAAGGACTATTTCGTAACAATCAATATCCTGAAAAGGACTGTTTTGTCACAATCAATATCCTGAAAAGGACTATTCCGTAACAGACAAGGTCCTGAAAAGGACTATTTCAGTAACTGACAAGGTCCTGAAAAAGGACTATTTCGTAACAATCCATATCCTGAAAAGGACTATTACGTAACAATCAATATCCTGAAAAGGACTATTCCGTAATAAACAAGGTCCTGAAAAGGACTATTTCATAACAATCAATATCCTGAAAAGGACTATTTCGTAACAATCAATATCCTGAAAGGACTATTCTGTAACAGACAAGGTCCTGAAAAGGAATATTCCGTAATAGACAAGGTCCTGAAAAGGACTATTTCGTAAAAATCAATATCATGAAAAGGACTATTTCGTAACAATCAATATCCTGAAAAGGACTATTTCATAACAATCAATATCCTGAAAAGGACTATTTCGTAACAATCAATATCCTGAAAGGACTATTCTGTAACAGACAAGGTCCTGAAAAGGAATATTCCGTAATAGACAAGGTCCTGAAAAGGACTATTTCGTAAAAATCAATATCCTGAAAAGGACTGTTTTGTCACAATCAACATCCTGAAAAGGACTAATCTGTAACAGAGAAGGCCCTGAAAAGGACTATTCGTAACAATCAATATCCTGAAAAGGACTATTCTGTAACAGCAAGGCCCTGAAAAGGACTATTCGTAACAATCAATATCCTGAAAAGGACTATTTCGTAACAATCAATATCCTGAAAAGGACTATTTTGTCACAATCAATATCCTGAAAAGGACTATTCTGTAACAGACAAGGTCCTGAAAAGGAGTTTTTCGTAACAATCAATATCCTGAAAAGGACTGTTTTGTCACAATCAACATCCTGAAAAGGACTAATCTGTAACAGAGAAGGCCCTGAAAAGGACTATTCGTAACAATCAATATCCTGAAAAGGACTATTCTGTAACAGCAAGGCCCTGAAAAGGACTATTTCGTAACAATCAATATCCTGAAAAGGACTATTCTGTAACAGAGAAGGCCCTGAAAAGGACTATTTCGTAACAATCAATATCCTGAAAAAGACTATTTTGTCACAATCAATATCCTGAAAAGGACTATTCTGTAACAGAGAAGGCCCTGAAAAGGACTATTTCATACCAATCATTATCCTGAAAAGGACTATTTTGTCACAATCAATATCCTGAAAAGGACTATTCTGTAACAGCAAGGCCCTGAAAAGGACTATTTCGTAACAATCAATATCCTGAAAAGGACTATTCTGTAACAGAGAAGGCCCTGAAAAGGACTATTTCGTAACAATCAATATCCTGAAAAGGACTATTTTGTCACAATCAATATCCTGAAAAGGACTATTCTGTAACAGCAAGGCCCTGAAAAGGACTATTTCGTAACAATCAATATCCTGAAAAGGACTATTCTGTAACAGACAAGGCCCTGAAAAGGACTATTTCGTAACAATCAATATCCTGAAAAGGACTATTCTGTAACAGACAAGGCCCTGAAAAGGACTATTTCGTAACAATCAATATCCTGAAAAAGACTATTTTGTCACAATCAATATCCTGAAAAGGACTATTCTGTAACAGAGAAGGCCCTGAAAAGGACTATTTCATACCAATCATTATCCTGAAAAGGACTATTTTGTCACAATCAATATCCTGAAAAGGACTATTCTGTAACAGCAAGGCCCTGAAAAGGACTATTTCGTAACAATCAATATCCTGAAAAGGACTATTCTGTAACAGAGAAGGCCCTGAAAAGGACTATTTCGTAACAATCAATATCCTGAAAAGGACTATTTTGTCACAATCAATATCCTGAAAAGGACTATTCTGTAACAGCAAGGCCCTGAAAAGGACTATTTCGTAACAATCAATATCCTGAAAAGGACTATTCTGTAACAGACAAGGCCCTGAAAAGGACTATTTCGTAACAATCAATATCCTGAAAAGGACTATTCTGTAACAGCAAGGCCCTGAGAAGGACTATTCGTAACAATCAATATCCTGAAAAGGACTATTCTGTAACAGCAAGGCCCTGAAAAGGACTATTTCGTAACAATCAATATCCTGAAAAGGACTATTCTGTAACAGCAAGGCCCTGAGAAGGACTATTCGTAACAATCAATATCCTGAAAAGGACTATTTCGTAACAATCAATATCCTGAAAAGGACTATTTTGTCACAATCAATATCCTGAAAAGGTCTATTTCATAACAATCAATATCCTGAAAAGGACTATTTCGTAACAATCAATATCCTGAAAAGGACTATTCTGTAACGGACAAGGCCCTGAAAAGGACTATTTCGTAACAATCAATATCCTGAAAATACTATTTTTTAACAGACATGGTCCTGAAAAGGACTATTTCGTAACAATCAATATCCTGAAAAGTGCTAATTCGTAACAATCAATATTCTGAAAGAACTATTTCGTAATAGGTAAGGTCCTGAAAAGGACTATTTTGTCACAATCAATATCCTGAAAAGGACTAATTCATAACAATCAATATCCTGAAAAGGACTATTCCGTAACAATCAAATCCTGAAAGGACTATTTTGTAACAGACAAGGTCCTGAAAAGGACTATTTTGTAACAGACAAGGTCCTAAAAAGGACTATTTTGTAACAGACAAGGTCCTGAAAAGGACTATTTTGTAACAGATAAGGTCCTGAAAAGGTCTATTTCATACCAATCAATTTCCTGAAAAGGACTATTCTGTAACAGACAAGGCCCTGAAAAGGACTATTTCGTAACAATCAATATCCTGAAAAGGACTGTTTTGTCACAATCAACATCCTGAAAAGGACTATTCTGTAACAGAGAAGGCCCTGAAAAGGACTATTCGTAACAATCAATATCCTGAAAAGGACTATTCTGTAACAGCAAGGCCCTGAAAAGGACTATTTGGTAACAATCAATATCCTGAAAAGGACTATTTTGTCACAATCAATATCCTGAAAAGGACTATTTTGTAACAATCAATATCCTGAAAAGACTATTTTTTAACAGACATGGTCCTGAAAAGGACTATTTCGTAACAATCAATATCCTGAAAAGGACTGTTTTGTCACAATCAATATCCTGAAAAGGACTATTCCGTAACAGACAAGGTCCTGAAAAGGACTATTTCAGTAACTGACAAGGTCCTGAAAAAGGACTATTTCGTAACAATCCATATCCTGAAAAGGACTATTACGTAACAATCAATATCCTGAAAAGGACTATTCCGTAATAAACAAGGTCCTGAAAAGGACTATTTCATAACAATCAATATCCTGAAAAGGACTATTTCGTAACAATCAATATCCTGAAAGGACTATTACGTAACAATCAATATCCTGAAAAGGACTATTCCGTAATAAACAAGGTCCTGAAAAAGACTATTTCATAACAATCAATATCCTGAAAAGGACTATTTCGTAACAATCAATATCCTGAAAGGACTATTCTGTAACAGACAAGGTCCTGAAAAGGAATATTCCGTAATAGACAAGGTCCTGAAAAGAACTATTTCGTAACAATCAATATCATGAAAAGGACTATTTCGTAACAATCAATATCCTGAAAGGACTATTTTGTAACAGACAAGGTCCTGAAAAGGACTATTTCGTAACAATCAATATCCTGAAACGGACTATTTCGTAACAATCAATATCCTGAAAAGGACTATTCCGTAACAATCAATATTTTGAAAAGGACTATTCCGTAACAGACATGGTCCTGAAATGGACTATTTTGTAACAATGAATATCCTGAAAAGGACTATTTCGTAACAATCAATATCCTGAAAAGGACTATTCTGTAACAGCAAAGCCCTGAAAAGGACTATTTCGTAACAATCAATATCCTGAAAAGGACTATTCCGTAACAGACAAGGCCCTGAAACGGACTATTTCGTAACAATGAATATCCTGAAAAGGACTATTTCGTAACAATCAATATCCTGAAAAGGACTATTTCGTAACAATCAATATCCTGAAAAGACTATTTTTAACGGACAAGGTCCTGAAAAGGACTATTCCGTAACAGACATGGTCTTGGGAAGAACGATTTGGTAACAATCAATATCCTGAAAGGACTATTTTGTAACAGACAAGGTCCTGAAAAGGACTATTTGGTAACAATTAATATCCTGAAAGGACTATTTTGGAACAGACAAGGTCCTGAAAAGGACTGTTTCGTAACAATTAATATCCTGAAAGGACTTTTTCGTAACAATCAATATCCTGAAAAGGACTATTTCGTATCAATCAATATCCTGAAAAGGACTTTTTCGTAACAGACATGGTCCTGAAAAAAACTATTTCGTAACAATCAATATCCTGAAAAGGACTATTCCGTAACAATCAATATTGTGAAAAGGACTATTTTGTCACAATCAATATCCTGAAAAGGACTATTTTGTCACAATCAATATCCTGAAAAGGACTATTTTGTAACAATCAATATCCTGAAAAGACTATTTTTTAACAGACATGGTCCTGAAAAGGACTATTTCGTAACAATCAATATCCTGAAAAGGACTATTCTGTAACAGACAAAGCCCTGAAAAGGACTATTTCGTAACAATCAATATCCTGAAAAGGACTGTTTTGTCACAATCAATATCCTGAAAAGGACTATTCCGTAACAGACAAGGTCCTGAAAAGGACTATTTCAGTAACTGACAAGGTCCTGAAAAAGGACTATTTCGTAACAATCCATATCCTGAAAAGGACTATTACGTAACAATCAATATCCTGAAAAGGACTATTCCGTAATAAACAAGGTCCTGAAAAGGACTATTTCATAACAATCAATATCCTGAAAAGGACTATTTCGTAACAATCAATATCCTGAAAGGACTATTACGTAACAATCAATATCCTGAAAAGGACTATTCCGTAATAAACAAGGTCCTGAAAAAGACTATTTCATAACAATCAATATCCTGAAAAGGACTATTTCGTAACAATCAATATCCTGAAAGGACTATTCTGTAACAGACAAGGTCCTGAAAAGGAATATTCCGTAATAGACAAGGTCCTGAAAAGAACTATTTCGTAACAATCAATATCATGAAAAGGACTATTTCATACTAATCAATTTCCTGAAAAGGACTATTCTGTAACAGACAAGGCCCTGAAAAGGACTATTTCGTAACAATCAATATCCTGAAAAGGACTGTTTTGTCACAATCAACATCCTGAAAAGGACTATTCTGTAACAGAGAAGGCCCTGAAAAGGACTATTCGTAACAATCAATATCCTGAAAAGGACTATTCTGTAACAGCAAGGCCCTGAAAAGGACTATTTGGTAACAATCAATATCCTGAAAAGGACTATTTTGTCACAATCAATATCCTGAAAAGGACTATTTTGTAACAATCAATATCCTGAAAAGACTATTTTTTAACAGACATGGTCCTGAAAAGGACTATTTCGTAACAATCAATATCCTGAAAAGGACTATTCTGTAACAGACAAAGCCCTGAAAAGGACTATTTCGTAACAATCAATATCCTGAAAAGGACTGTTTTGTCACAATCAATATCCTGAAAAGGACTATTCCGTAACAGACAAGGTCCTGAAAAGGACTATTTCAGTAACTGACAAGGTCCTGAAAAAGGACTATTTCGTAACAATCCATATCCTGAAAAGGACTATTACGTAACAATCAATATCCTGAAAAGGACTATTCCGTAATAAACAAGGTCCTGAAAAGGACTATTTCATAACAATCAATATCCTGAAAAGGACTATTTCGTAACAATCAATATCCTGAAAGGACTATTCTGTAACAGACAAGGTCCTGAAAAGGAATATTCCGTAATAGACAAGGTCCTGAAAAGGACTATTTCGTAAAAATCAATATCATGAAAAGGACTATTTCGTAACAATCAATATCCTGAAAAGGACTATTTCATAACAATCAATATCCTGAAAAGGACTATTTCGTAACAATCAATATCCTGAAAGGACTATTCTGTAACAGACAAGGTCCTGAAAAGGAATATTCCGTAATAGACAAGGTCCTGAAAAGGACTATTTCGTAAAAATCAATATCCTGAAAAGGACTGTTTTGTCACAATCAACATCCTGAAAAGGACTAATCTGTAACAGAGAAGGCCCTGAAAAGGACTATTCGTAACAATCAATATCCTGAAAAGGACTATTCTGTAACAGCAAGGCCCTGAAAAGGACTATTCGTAACAATCAATATCCTGAAAAGGACTATTTCGTAACAATCAATATCCTGAAAAGGACTATTTTGTCACAATCAATATCCTGAAAAGGACTATTCTGTAACAGACAAGGTCCTGAAAAGGAGTTTTTCGTAACAATCAATATCCTGAAAAGGACTGTTTTGTCACAATCAACATCCTGAAAAGGACTAATCTGTAACAGAGAAGGCCCTGAAAAGGTCTATTCGTAACAATCAATATCCTGAAAAGGACTATTCTGTAACAGCAAGGCCCTGAAAAGGACTATTCGTAACAATCAATATCCTGAAAAGGACTATTTCGTAACAATCAATATCCTGAAAAGGACTATTTTGTCACAATCAATATCCTGAAAAGGACTATTCTGTAACAGACAAGGCCCTGAAAAGGACTATTTCGTAACAATCAATATCCTGAAAAGGACTATTCTGTAACAGACAAGGCCCTGAAAAGGACTATTTCGTAATGTTATAGATTAAAATACTACATAAGTTTTGCTCGCGTAAGCCTCCTCATACCGCGTCGTTTTAAGTGCTGACTTTGCAGCCAACATTTCTTTATTACTATCGTGCGTTCATATCGGAGTTCTCTTCCAACCATCAAATGGTTAAGACGGTTCGCTAACAATACCTTGTATTCGGCTTAGGGAAAATAAAAAGTGTTTTTTTTTTAAAAAGGCATTTCTTTTCGTCCGCACAACATTGGTGGCAGCGGTGGGATACCGTTCTTGAGGCATATCGCATATATGCCCACCGGTATTCCGAACAAAGCGCGAACGAAATTCGGTGTGCTTGTAAGCCGTGAGGACCCGTACCTCACGCCAGTGCCGAGTACTTCCCGAGGAAGCTCGTCAGTCGTGACACAAGCCGTGTCACGCCAGCCCTCGACCAGCCGAGCGTAGCAGCCGTCGCAGACGTCGTTGCAGAGAGAGATCTGCAACCCCGAGAACCGACGTCGTCCTCTGCTGTCCAGCAGAAACCCGGTAACAACATCAGGACTAAGGTGATGCAGTTTCTACTGTAAGTGAATCTTTTCTTATTTTGTGGGAGAGCGAAGCACCTAAACATCTTTAAAGAGGATTTTCTACTGAGATTTTATATTTTATCGTTACTTTTTTAGTTTTTTTTAGTTTTGTGACTAGCTTTGATTTACATATACCCTTTTTTTTAAAAAATGGCTCCTAAAAAGGACATAAAGAATGACGAGTTCACAGACGCAGAGGAAGTCGAGACAAAAAAGTTGTCTCTCAACCTCCTTACTAAATTTATAAAACCCTATAATGGGGATAGGGCGTCTCTTCCCGCGTTTCTCACAAATTGTGAGAACGCCATTGAGCTGGCAGAAGATAGCCAGTTGAGCTTCTTATGCAAGTACATAATATCACAATTAGAGGGAAAAGCTCAGTTGGCTTGCTCCCTACGGAGATTCGACAAATGGTCGGATCTAAAGAATTTTCTTAAAACAAATTTCGGGGAGAAAAAGCACTCCACCCACTTACTTTTAGAACTTCAGAACTGTAAACAGTTCTCGACCGAAGAGGTCATTCAATTCTCGTTGCGGATAGAGGCTTGCCTAACAAGACTCCTATCTGACATTCAATTTTCGGGATGTTCGGAGGCCGAGAAGCCTGGCAGAATAGCTGCCATGGAGGATCTGGCACTCAACACCTTTCTCCTAGGGTTAAACCCTAATTTTTCTCATATAGTCCGATGTAGAAACCCCAATACGTTGAGTGAGGCTATCACTCACGCTATTGAAGAGGAAAAGCTCTTCAACCTCACGAAGGTATCGAGACCTTCGAAAGTATGCAACCGTTGCGAAAGGCAAGGGCATACATCCAATGAATGCTTTAAATATAAATCCAAATTTTACCCAATTAATTTTCAATCCAATTACAAGGCTAATAATTCTAGGCCTAATAGCCATTCTTACAATAATCCTAATTCTTATAACAATAATTCTAATGCTAATACCAAATTTTGTAAGTATTGTAAGAATCCGGGGCATACGATACAAGAATGCCGAAAGTTGGAGTTTAAGAATAAGTCTAATCCCCAACAAGCACAGCGAGCACCTTATCAGGTGAAACCTGAGCCTCGCGTGTCTGCACCCGTACAACACGTCGTATGCAAGTCCGCCACAGAGCAGACTTTAAATTAGATGACGCTCCTGTTGTGTGTCGCCCAGGGGCGTATACAGAACTTAAGGACACACTTAAAGATGATCCTAATTTTTCTAATTTCTCTGATTTTTCTAAGTTCTCTGATTTTTCTAAGTTCTCTGATTTTTCTAATTTTTCATCTCAACCAAAGTTGTTGAGTTCGTCCCAGTCACAAGACTTGAGACAACCCTCTGAGTTCACTGAGTTTATTACATCTCAACCCCAGCAGTTGAGTTTCGATTCTAAATTGAATCAATTTTCTAAGTTTAACACTTATAATAACGTCAAGTCTAAACCTGTTAAGGAGCCTGTGGTTTGTACAGATGCTCCGAAGGTCATTCATTCTGTTCCTATTTTTGAAACGAAAAGTTTGTTACGTATTTCTTTACCACATTTATATATTAATGCACCGCAACATTGTTCCGCACCTTTGTGCTTTTTAATTGACACGGGCGCTTCCGTAAGCGTCATGAAAATTACATGTTTCGATACTTTACCGAAACTTTCTAAGGAGATCATTAAATTGAAAGGTATCAATGACTCTGAATCCTTTTGCGAGACTCTTGGCTCGTTTAATTTAAATTTTTGCATACAGAATAGTAATTATTCTTTTAAATTTCACGTCATAAACGATGATATTAACCTTAATTATGATGGCATGATAGGGTCAGATTTTATGAGATTTTTCAATTGCACACTTGATTTTAATTCAAGTGAACTGTATTTACAAGGTCATATTTTTAAAATAAAGTACACGCAACCTACATACATTATTCCCGCACGTTCAGAAGCCGTGATAGAATGTAACTTAACTAATGCTGACAAAGATTTACAACGGCTATTTCCACGAAACGAAGGGCTGATACTCGATCACACGATTTGTGATGGTGTTTACGTATCAAATTGCATCGCCACTATTAAACAAAACAAGCGTGTGAACGTCTCAATTTTGAACACCACTGAAACACCAGTAAAGGTAGATAATTATTCCGTGTACTTAAGTCCTATTGATTACGATAATTTTTCATTTCCGATAAATAATACTTACATTTATTCCAACCTTTCTCGTAGAGAGAAAGTATTAAAACTCGTTCGTCACGAGCATCTTAATCCAGAAGAGAAGAAGGCTCTTTTGGATTGCTGCGCAGATTACGCTGACATATTTCATCTCGAAGGCGAACCATTAACACACACTCATGCATTGAAACATAACATTAACACGGGAGACGCGGCTCCCATCCACGTCAAATCATATAGATTTCCGGAATGCCACAAGGAGGAAGTTGATAAACAAATCAACTCCATGTTAGAACAAGGCATTATTCAAAATTCAATCTCCCCATGGTCCGCCCCTGTGTGGATCGTTCCTAAGAAGGCAGATGCCTCTGGGAAAAAGAAATGGCGTATAGTCATTGACTATCGCAAACTCAATGACGTAACAGTGGCCGAAATCTTCCCTATTCCATTGATTAGTGATATTTTGGATCAATTAGGCAAAGCTAAATATTTTTCCACACTTGACCTTGCTTCCGGTTTTCACCAAGTATTAGTCGATCCTTCAGATATTCAGAAAACCGCTTTTACAATTGTTAATACTAATGCTTCAACAGGGCACTACGAATTTACACGAATGCCTTTCGGACTTAGGAATAGTCCGCACACATTCCAACGTCTTATGACGATGGTTCTTACGGGATTACAAGGATTACATTGCTATGTTTATTTAGATGACTGTATAGTCTATTCATATGACCTCCCTAGTCATATGGAAAAATTACGTTTAATTTTTGATCGTTTTCGTAAATTTAACCTCAAGTTACAACCCGACAAGTGCGAGTTTTTACGTCGTGAAGTTTCTTATTTAGGACATGTCATAACCGACCAAGGGGTCCAACCAAACCCAGATAAGGTGAAGACTATTACCAATTTTCCGATTCCACGTAATGTTAAAGATATAAAGTCATTTTTAGGACTAGTTGGTTATTATCGTAGATTTATTCCAAATTTCTCCCAAATTACGAAACCTCTTACTAGTTTATTAAAGAAAAACATTACTTTCGTTTGGAATCCTGAACAGGACCAAGCATTTAATTTATTAAAGGAAAAACTAACTACTGCACCTTTATTGCAGTATCCTAATTTTGAACAACCTTTTATTTTAACTACTGATGCTTCTAATTACGCCATAGGCGCTATCTTATCTCAAGGCGATATCGGCAAAGATAAGCCCATCGCTTACGCATCCCGAACCTTAAACAAGGCGGAATGCAATTATTCCACTACGGAACGCGAAATGTTAGCTATTATTTTTGGCGTTAAATCCTTTAGACCATATCTTTATGGTCGAAAGTTCACCATAGTTACTGATCATCAACCCTTAAGGTATATTTTTAATGTTAAAGATCCAAGTTCACGCCTTATTCGATGGCGTTTGAAGCTCGAAGAATACGAGTACGACATTGTTTATAAACAAGGCAGACTGAATTCAAATGCTGACGCATTATCTAGATATCCTATTCACGTTACGACACGTTCGAATCGTAATCAGGACACGAGTCCTTACTCTGAATCTTATGAACATATTTCAAATATCAATTTACTAACACTTTAACTACACTTAATACACAAATTGAGGAACACTCACAGAGTATTCATACTACTAAATTCGATTTCATTGCTATACCTACTTCTCTAGATTTTGACGAGAGTATGCCAAATGTTAACCAAATTTTATCCAATTTATCTAACTCTGAATCTTTACGTAATAATGAACGTGAACCTTTTACTATTCTACCCTATGTAGATGGTAATAAAACTTATTTCTTTTTATTTACAAAGACTCATCATTTCGAGGAGAGTAATTATAAAACTATTTTTAATTTACTAATGAATTTACGAGATCTTATTTTAACAAATAACCCCTCTCTTACTGATCTCGCTATCACTGACTTTATTGAACCTTTTTCTAAGTTCGTTTATACTAAAGTACATAATATGATACGTTACATATTTCATAACACTAAAGTTAAGATACATATATACAAAAACAGTTTAAGATATCCTACTCCTGCGGAAGTACCGCAGATATTAAAGGACAATCATGATTCTCCAATTGCCGGACACCCAGGTGTCAAACGTATGTTAAATAGAATAAAAGAATCTTTTTATTGGAAATCTATGTCAACCGACATAGAAAATTATGTTAAAAACTGTAAGCTCTGTCAGGTCAATAAACCTTACAGACATAAGAATAAATCACCTATGATCATTACTACTACGAGCACAAAACCCTTTGAACGACTAGCACTTGATGTAGTCGGACCTTTACCAAATTCCGGTAATCAACAGTTTAAGTATATGCTTACAATGCAAGATGACCTAACTAAATTTACATGCGCTTATCCCATGGTATGTGCAACAAGCGAAGAAATTGCTTCCAATTTAATACATTTCATGTCTCTTTTCGGTTTCCCAAAGACAATTTTGACAGACTTAGGTACATGTTTTACATCAGAATTATTTCAACATGTAACCAAAATTTGTAAGATTAAGAATCTTTTTACCACTCCGTATCATCCACAAACAAATGGCGCGTTAGAACGTAGTCATTCCACTCTAAAAGAGTATCTAAAATCTTATGTTAATGAGAATCAAAATGATTGGCATAAATTCTTATTTACAGCTATATTAGCTTATAACACTACTCCACACAGCACTACTCAGTTCACACCTTATGAACTCTTATACGGTTATAAACCATCTATACCATCTTCATTATACGATTCTGGTTCGGATAACACTTATCCAGAATATATTAAGTATTTACAGTATCGCATGAAGTATTGTCGCGATAAGGCAATACAAAATATTAATAATAGTAAGGAAAATTCCAAAGCCATTTATGATAGATCCACACGTCGGATCGAATATAAATCGGGAGAATTAGTTTACTTGAAATGTCATCATAAACAAGGTAAATCCCTTGCGCCTGTTTGGAAAGGCCCTTATAAGATTATCAAAGTTTTTAACAATAACCATAACGTTATTTTAGCTATTGGACGTAAACACGTGAAATATCATTTTGACCAAATTAAACCTGCCAATTGTTCTCCGCATTAATTCTAAAATATTTTAATTAAGTTGATATATACTATAAGTAAGTACAAACTATCTTCTATTCTCTATCTTTCCAGATTCCTATTTCTTCTGGGCAACACGTTTGCCGAAAATGTTATAATAACTCCGGTTATTCATAGTCCCGGAATCCATTTTGAACCATATACACGAATTAGATTTCACAACGATTTTTGGAAAATTATAACATTTATTGACACTGTCTCTTTTGAACCCCATTTGGACAATATTGAGCAAATTTTGTATAAAACTTACGATTTATGCGTTAAAGCGAATGTTAGTAATTTTATTGAATGCAAGGATATATTAAGTCCCATTAAGATTTTGCTAAAATCTAACTATCAAAAATGTAACTCCTTGTCGCACATAATGTCAACTAATTCCCCAATTAGGGTAAGACGTTCCCTCGAATTCGGAGGAGAAGTGCTTAAATTCTTTTTTGGAACATTAGATGCAGACGATGCGCGCAAATATGATGCCGCATTGGAAAACACTCAGAAAACTGAGACTGAAATCTTTCACTTAATGAAAGACAATATTCAAGTAGTTAAATCTACAATTAATAATTTTAATTCTACTATTTACAAGTTGAATAAAAACGAAATTAAATTAAATGCTCAATTAAATCAAATTGACGAAATTTTGTCCCAAACAACTAAAAATAATGATCAATTATTATATATGTCTCGTATAAACAGTCTCCTGAATATTGTAGAGGCTTCTCTATTTACTATTTCTAACCTCTTGGACACTACTCTGAATTCTATTCTCTTTTCTAAGTCTAATATTCTACACCCTTCTATCATAAGTCCTTCTAGTTTATATTTAGAACTATCTAAGCATAGTAATTTACTGAATAGTCGTCTCGATTTCCCTGTCGTTTTGAATATCGATAATATACATAACTTAATGGATATCTCAAAGCTGGTCTCCTATTTTTATAATAAGAAAATCGTATTTGTTTTACAAATTCCATTAGTTTATCCAGAATTATATACTGTGTATAAGAATACACCTTTACCAATTCCTCATAATCAAAATAAACCAAATACCTTTTCTTTGGTTCAACCTTCTAAATCTTATATAGCATTAACAGAGGATAGACTGCAGTACGCATTATTAGATAATTTACAAGATTGTCAAAAGATTTATAGTAATTATTCTATTTGTCCTCAATTAAATTCTTATTCTACTATTAACAACCCTTGTTGTGAAAGTAAACTTATTTGTGATGTAATATTGTCTATGCCAAAAGAATGTAACACTAAATTACTATTTGGAAATATTGATATTTGGCAGAAACTGCTTAATAACAGATGGATTTTTGTTCAATCTTCTCCTACTAAATTAACAGTGAAATGTGATAACAACATTATTACAGATTACTCTATACATGCCACAGGCATTTTAACCCTAAATGAAAATTGTATTGGTTATGCAAAAACCACACAGATAATTCCAAGCTCTACTAAAAATTTATTAATGTCTAGTAACTTTGAAACTGATTTTGATATAATTGAAGATGATTGTTGTCGAAAAGAGAAATTTAATCATACTATTCCATATTTAGCTCCTATAACGTTATCGAACATCGATTTAGAATCTTTACAATTCGCAAAATATGATTTACACAATTTAGAAAAAGAAATAAATAATGCTGAAAGTAATTCGCATTTTATAAGATACGGAACTTATTATTCTTATACAACATATACTATTGTAATACTTATTTTGACATATATTGCTTTCAAATTATATAAGTACTTTAAAAGATGTGATTCTTCTAATTGTTGTATTGCGATATACAACCAGTGTTATAATAAAAAGCTTTCCAGGGAAAAGCATAAGGTCTCTATTGAATTACATGAGATAACAGATGATTCTGATTCGACTTCCAGTAAAGTAGATTTTAGAAATTTAAGTAATCATTAACATTGATGTTTGTTTACGCATTTTTATGATGCTGAAGTTTTTGTTAAATTTTAATGTTTATTTTAGACTAATTACTAATATTTGTAAAACCGTTTTAACTATTTGAGATTTTCTAATTTCGAATTTTAACTTCTATTTTTGTTTTGATTTCGCTTCACCCTCTTAAAGGGATAAAGCTCAATTTTATAGGGGGGGCTGTTATAGATTAAAATACTACATAAGTTTTGCTCGCGTAAGCCTCCTCATACCGCGTCGTTTTAAGTGCTGACTTTGCAGCCAACATTTCTTTATTACTATCGTGCGTTCATATCGGAGTTCTCTTCCAACCATCAAATGGTTAAGACGGTTCGCTAACAATACCTTGTATTCGGCTTAGGGAAAATAAAAAGTGTTTTTTTTTTTAAAAGGCATTTCTTTTCGTCCGCACAACAGTAACAATCAATATCCTGAAAAAGACTATTTTGTCACAATCAATATCCTGAAAAGGACTATTCTGTAACAGAGAAGGCCCTGAAAAGGACTATTTCATACCAATCATTATCCTGAAAAGGACTATTTTGTCACAATCAATATCCTGAAAAGGACTATTCTGTAACAGCAAGGCCCTGAAAAGGACTATTTCGTAACAATCAATATCCTGAAAAGGACTATTCTGTAACAGAGAAGGCCCTGAAAAGGACTATTTCGTAACAATCAATATCCTGAAAAGGACTATTTTGTCACAATCAATATCCTGAAAAGGACTATTCTGTAACAGCAAGGCCCTGAAAAGGACTATTTCGTAACAATCAATATCCTGAAAAGGACTATTCTGTAACAGACAAGGCCCTGAAAAGGACTATTTCGTAACAATCAATATCCTGAAAAGGACTATTCTGTAACAGCAAGGCCCTGAGAAGGACTATTCGTAACAATCAATATCCTGAAAAGGACTATTCTGTAACAGCAAGGCCCTGAAAAGGACTATTTCGTAACAATCAATATCCTGAAAAGGACTATTCTGTAACAGCAAGGCCCTGAGAAGGACTATTCGTAACAATCAATATCCTGAAAAGGACTATTTCGTAACAATCAATATCCTGAAAAGGACTATTTTGTCACAATCAATATCCTGAAAAGGTCTATTTCATAACAATCAATATCCTGAAAAGGACTATTTCGTAACAATCAATATCCTGAAAAGGACTATTCTGTAACGGACAAGGCCCTGAAAAGGACTATTTCGTAACAATCAATATCCTGAAAATACTATTTTTTAACAGACATGGTCCTGAAAAGGACTATTTCGTAACAATCAATATCCTGAAAAGTGCTAATTCGTAACAATCAATATTCTGAAAGAACTATTTCGTAATAGGTAAGGTCCTGAAAAGGACTATTTTGTCACAATCAATATCCTGAAAAGGACTAATTCATAACAATCAATATCCTGAAAAGGACTATTCCGTAACAATCAAATCCTGAAAGGACTATTTTGTAACAGACAAGGTCCTGAAAAGGACTATTTTGTAACAGACAAGGTCCTAAAAAGGACTATTTTGTAACAGACAAGGTCCTGAAAAGGACTATTTTGTAACAGATAAGGTCCTGAAAAGGTCTATTTCATACCAATCAATTTCCTGAAAAGGACTATTCTGTAACAGACAAGGCCCTGAAAAGGACTATTTCGTAACAATCAATATCCTGAAAAGGACTGTTTTGTCACAATCAACATCCTGAAAAGGACTATTCTGTAACAGAGAAGGCCCTGAAAAGGACTATTCGTAACAATCAATATCCTGAAAAGGACTATTCTGTAACAGCAAGGCCCTGAAAAGGACTATTTGGTAACAATCAATATCCTGAAAAGGACTATTTTGTCACAATCAATATCCTGAAAAGGACTATTTTGTAACAATCAATATCCTGAAAAGACTATTTTTTAACAGACATGGTCCTGAAAAGGACTATTTCGTAACAATCAATATCCTGAAAAGGACTGTTTTGTCACAATCAATATCCTGAAAAGGACTATTCCGTAACAGACAAGGTCCTGAAAAGGACTATTTCAGTAACTGACAAGGTCCTGAAAAAGGACTATTTCGTAACAATCCATATCCTGAAAAGGACTATTACGTAACAATCAATATCCTGAAAAGGACTATTCCGTAATAAACAAGGTCCTGAAAAGGACTATTTCATAACAATCAATATCCTGAAAAGGACTATTTCGTAACAATCAATATCCTGAAAGGACTATTACGTAACAATCAATATCCTGAAAAGGACTATTCCGTAATAAACAAGGTCCTGAAAAAGACTATTTCATAACAATCAATATCCTGAAAAGGACTATTTCGTAACAATCAATATCCTGAAAGGACTATTCTGTAACAGACAAGGTCCTGAAAAGGAATATTCCGTAATAGACAAGGTCCTGAAAAGAACTATTTCGTAACAATCAATATCATGAAAAGGACTATTTCGTAACAATCAATATCCTGAAAGGACTATTTTGTAACAGACAAGGTCCTGAAAAGGACTATTTCGTAACAATCAATATCCTGAAACGGACTATTTCGTAACAATCAATATCCTGAAAAGGACTATTCCGTAACAATCAATATTTTGAAAAGGACTATTCCGTAACAGACATGGTCCTGAAATGGACTATTTTGTAACAATGAATATCCTGAAAAGGACTATTTCGTAACAATCAATATCCTGAAAAGGACTATTCTGTAACAGCAAAGCCCTGAAAAGGACTATTTCGTAACAATCAATATCCTGAAAAGGACTATTCCGTAACAGACAAGGCCCTGAAACGGACTATTTCGTAACAATGAATATCCTGAAAAGGACTATTTCGTAACAATCAATATCCTGAAAAGGACTATTTCGTAACAATCAATATCCTGAAAAGACTATTTTTAACGGACAAGGTCCTGAAAAGGACTATTCCGTAACAGACATGGTCTTGGGAAGAACGATTTGGTAACAATCAATATCCTGAAAGGACTATTTTGTAACAGACAAGGTCCTGAAAAGGACTATTTGGTAACAATTAATATCCTGAAAGGACTATTTTGGAACAGACAAGGTCCTGAAAAGGACTTTTTCGTAACAATGAATATCCTGAAAAGGACTATTTCGTAACAATCAATATCCTGAAAAGGACTATTCCGTAACAATCAATATTCTGAAAAGGACTGTTCCGTAACAGACATGGTCCTGAAAAAAACTATTTCGTAACAATCAATATCCTGAAAAGGACTATTCCGTAACAATCAATATTGTGAAAAGGACTATTTTGTCACAATCAATATCCTGAAAAGGACTATTTTGTCACAATCAATATCCTGAAAAGGACTATTTTGTAACAATCAATATCCTGAAAAGACTATTTTTTAACAGACATGGTCCTGAAAAGGACTATTTCGTAACAATCAATATCCTGAAAAGGACTATTCTGTAACAGACAAAGCCCTGAAAAGGACTATTTCGTAACAATCAATATCCTGAAAAGGACTGTTTTGTCACAATCAATATCCTGAAAAGGACTATTCCGTAACAGACAAGGTCCTGAAAAGGACTATTTCAGTAACTGACAAGGTCCTGAAAAAGGACTATTTCGTAACAATCCATATCCTGAAAAGGACTATTACGTAACAATCAATATCCTGAAAAGGACTATTCCGTAATAAACAAGGTCCTGAAAAGGACTATTTCATAACAATCAATATCCTGAAAAGGACTATTTCGTAACAATCAATATCCTGAAAGGACTATTACGTAACAATCAATATCCTGAAAAGGACTATTCCGTAATAAACAAGGTCCTGAAAAAGACTATTTCATAACAATCAATATCCTCAAAAGGACTATTTCGTAACAATCAATATCCTGAAAGGACTATTCTGTAACAGACAAGGTCCTGAAAAGGAATATTCCGTAATAGACAAGGTCCTGAAAAGAACTATTTCGTAACAATCAATATCATGAAAAGGACTATTTCGTAACAATCAATATCCTGAAAGGACTATTTTGTAACAGACAAGGTCCTGAAAAGGACTATTTCGTAACAATCAATATCCTGAAACGGACTATTTCGTAACAATCAATATCCTGAAAAGGACTATTCCGTAACAATCAATATTTTGAAAAGGACTATTCCGTAACAGACATGGTCCTGAAATAGACTATTTTGTAACAATGAATATCCTGAAAAGGACTATTTCGTAACAATCAATATCCTGAAAAGGACTATTCTGTAACAGCAAAGCCCTGAAAAGGACTATTTCGTAACAATCAATATCCTGAAAAGGACTATTCCGTAACAGACAAGGCCCTGAAACGGACTATTTCGTAACAATGAATATCCTGAAAAGGACTATTTCGTAACAATCAATATCCTGAAAAGGACTATTTCGTAACAATCAATATCCTGAAAAGACTATTTTTAACGGACAAGGTCCTGAAAAGGAATATTCCGTAACAGACATGGTCTTGGAAAGAACGATTTGGTAACAATCAATATCCTGAAAGGACTATTTTGTAACAGACAAGGTCCTGAAAAGGACTATTTGGTAACAATTAATATCCTGAAAGGACTATTTTGGAACAGACAAGGTCCTGAAAAGGACTTTTTCGTAACAATGAATATCCTGAAAAGGACTATTTCGTAACAATCAATATCCTGAAAAGGACTATTCCGTAACAATCAATATTCTGAAAAGGACTGTTCCGTAACAGACATGGTCCTGAAAAAAACTATTTCGTAACAATCAATATCCTGAAAAGGACTATTCCGTAACAATCAATATTGTGAAAAGGACTATTCCGTAGCAGACATGGTCCTGAAAAGGACTATTTCGTAACAATGAATATCCTGAAAAGGACTATTTCGTAACAATGAATATCCTGAAAAGGACTATTTTGTAACAATCAATATCCTGAAAAGACTATTTTTTAACAGACATGGTCCTGAAAAGGACTATTTCGTAACAATCAATATCCTGAAAAGGACTATTCTGTAACAGACAAGGCCCTGAAAAGGACTATTTGGTAACAATCAATATCCTGAAAAGGACTATTCCGTAACAGACATGGTCTTGAAAAGTACTATTTGGTAACAATCAATATCCTGAAAGGACTATTTTGTAACAGACAAGGTCCTGAAAAGGACTTTTTCGTAACAATCAATATCCTGAAAAGGACTATTTCGTAACAATCAATATCCTGAAAAGGACTATTCCGTAACAATCAATATTCTAAAAAGGACTATTCCGTAACAGACATGGTCCTGAAAAGGACTATTTCGGAACAATCAATATCCTGAAAAGGACTATTCCGTAACAATCAATATTGTGAAAAGGACTATTCCGTAGCAGACATGGTCCTGAAAAGGACTATTTCGTAACAATGAATATCCTGAAAAGGACTATTTCGTAACAATCAATATCCTGAAAATACTATTTTTTAACAGACATGGTCCTGAAAAGGACTATTTCGTAACAATCAATATCCTGAAAAGTACTAATTCGTAACAATCAATATTCTGAAAGGACTATTTCGTAATAGGTAAGGTCCTGAAAAGGACTATTTTGTCACAATCAATATCCTGAAAAGAACTAATTCATAACAATTAATATCCTGAAAAGGACTATTCCGTAGCAGACATGGTCCTGAAAAGGACTATTTCGTAAAAATGAATATCCTGAAAAGGACTATTCTGTAACAGCAAGGCCCTGAAAAGGACTATTTCGTAACAATCAATATCCTGAAAAGGACTATTCTGTAACAGAGAAGGCCCTGAAAAGGACTATTTCGTAACAATCAATATCCTGAAAAGGACTATTTTGTCACAATCAATATCCTGAAAAGGACTATTCTGTAACAGCAAGGTCCTGAAAAGGACTATTTTGTCACAATCAATATCCTGAAAAGGACTAATTCATAACAATCAATATCCTGAAAAGGACTATTCCGTAACAATCAAATCCTGAAAGGACTATTTTGTAACAGACAAGGTCCTGAAAAGGACTATTTTGAAACAGACAAGGTCCTAAAAAGGACTATTTTGTAACAGACAAGGTCCTAAAAAGGACTATTCTGTAACAGACAAGGCCCTGAAAAGGACTATTTCGTAACAATCAATATCCTGAAAAGGACTGTTTTGTCACAATCAACATCCTGAAGAGGACTATTCTGTAACAGAGAAGGCCCTGAAAAGGACTATTCGTAACAATCAATATCCTGAAAAGGACTATTCTGTAACAGCAAGGCCCTGAAAAGGACTATTTGGTAACAATCAATATCCTGAAAAGGACTATTTTGTCACAATCAATATCCTGAAAAGGACTATTTTGTAACAATCAATATCCTGAAAAGACTATTTTTTAACAGACATGGTCCTGAAAAGGACTATTTCGTAACAATCAATATCCTGAAAAGGACTATTCTGTAACAGACAAAGCCCTGAAAAGGACTATTTCGTAACAATCAATATCCTGAAAAGGACTGTTTTGTCACAATCAATATCCTGAAAAGGACTATTCCGTAACAGACAAGGTCCTGAAAAGGACTATTTCAGTAACTGACAAGGTCCTGAAAAAGGACTATTTCGTAACAATCCATATCCTGAAAAGGACTATTACGTAACAATAAATATCCTGAAAAGGACTATTCCGTAATAAACAAGGTCCTGAAAAGGACTATTTCATAACAATCAATATCCTGAAAAGGACTATTTCGTAACAATCAATATCCTGAAAGGACTATTACGTAACAATCAATATCCTGAAAAGGACTATTCCGTAATAAACAAGGTCCTGAAAAGGACTATTTCATAACAATCAATATCCTGAAAAGGACTATTTCGTAACAATCAATATCCTGAAAGGACTATTCTGTAACAGACAAGGTCCTGAAAAGGAATATTCCGTAATAGACAAGGTCCTGAAAAGGACTATTTCGTAAAAATCAATATCATGAAAAGGACTATTTCGTAACAATCAATATCCTGAAAAGGACTATTTCATAACAATCAATATCCTGAAAAGGACTATTTCGTAACAATCAATATCCTGAAAGGACTATTTTGTAACAGACAAGGTCCTGAAAAGGACTATTTCGTAACAATCAATATCCTGAAACGGACTATTTCGTAACAATCAATATCCTGAAAAGGACTATTCCGTAACAATCAATATTCTGAAAAGGACTATTCCGTAACAGACATGTCCTGAAATGGACTATTTTGTAACAATGAATATCCTGAAAAGGACTATTTCGTAACAATCAATATCCTGAAAAGGACTATTCTGTAACAGCAAAGCCCTGAAAAGGACTATTTTATATCAATCAATATCCTGAAAAGGACTATTCCGTAACAGACAAGGCCCTGAAACGGACTATTTCGTAACAATGAATATCCTGAAAAGGACTATTTCGTAACAATGAATATCCTGAAAAGGACTATTTCGTAACAATCAATATCCTGAAAAGACTATTTCGTAACAATCAATATCCTGAAAAGGACTATTTCGTAACAATCAATATCCTGAAAAGGACTATTCCGTAACAATCAATATTCTGAAAAGGACTGTTCCGTAACAGACATGGTCCTGAAAAAAACTATTTCGTAACAATCAATATCCTGAAAAGGACTATTCCGTAACAATCAATATTGTGAAAAGGACTATTCCGTAGCAGACATGGTCCTGAAAAGGACTATTTCGTAACAATGAATATCCTGAAAAGGACTATTTCGTAACAATGAATATCCTGAAAAGGACTATTTTGTAACAATCAATATCCTGAAAAGACTATTTTTTAACAGACATGGTCCTGAAAAGGACTATTTCGTAACAATCAATATCCTGAAAAGGACTATTCTGTAACAGACAAGGCCCTGAAAAGGACTATTTGGTAACAATCAATATCCTGAAAGGACTATTTTGTAACAGACAAGGTCCTGAAAAGGACTTTTTCGTAACAATCAATATCCTGAAAAGGACTATTTCGTAACAATCAATATCCTGAAAAGGACTATTCCGTAACAATCAATATTCTAAAAAGGACTATTCCGTAACAGACATGGTCCTGAAAAGGACTATTTCGGAACAATCAATATCCTGAAAAGGACTATTCCGTAACAATCAATATTGTGAAAAGGACTATTCCGTAGCAGACATGGTCCTGAAAAGGACTATTTCGTAACAATGAATATCCTGAAAAGGACTATTTCGTAACAATCAATATCCTGAAAATACTATTTTTTAACAGACATGGTCCTGAAAAGGACTATTTCGTAACAATCAATATCCTGAAAAGTACTAATTCGTAACAATCAATATTCTGAAAGGACTATTTCGTAATAGGTAAGGTCCTGAAAAGGACTATTTTGTCACAATCAATATCCTGAAAAGAACTAATTCATAACAATTAATATCCTGAAAAGGACTATTCCGTAGCAGACATGGTCCTGAAAAGGACTATTTCGTAAAAATGAATATCCTGAAAAGGACTATTTCGTAACAATGAATATCCTGAAAAGGACTATTTTGTAACAATCAATATCCTGAAAAGACTATTTTTTAACACACATGGTCCTGAAAAGGACTATTTCGTAACAATCAATATCCTGAAAAGGACTATTCTGTAACAGACAAGGCCCTGAAAAGGACTATTTCGTAACAATCAATATCCTGAAAAGGACTGTTTTGTCACAATCAACATCCTGAAAAGGACTATTCTGTAACAGAGAAGGCCCTGAAAAGGACTATTCGTAACAATCAATATCCTGAAAAGGACTATTTTGTCACAATCAATATCCTGAAAAGGACTATTCTGTAACAGACAAGGTCCTGAAAAGGAGTTTTTCGTAACAATCAATATCCTGAAAAGGACTATTTTGTCACAATCAATATCCTGAAAAGGACTATTTTATAACAATCAATATCCTGAAAAGACTATTTTTTAACACACATGGTCCTGAAAAGGACTATTTCGTAACAATCAATATCCTGAAAAGTACTAATTCGTAACAATCAATATTCTGAAAGGACTATTTTGTAATAGGTAAGGTCCTGAAAAGGACTATTTTGTCACAATCAATATCCTGAAAAGAACTAATTCATAACAATCAATATCCTGATAAGGACTATTCCGTAACAATCAAATCCTGAAAGGACTATTTTGTAACAGACAAGGTCCTGAAAAGGACTATTTTGTAACAGATAAGGTCCTGAAAAGGACTATTTCATACCAATCAATTTCCTGAAAAGGACTATTCTGTAACAGACAAGGCCCTGAAAAGGACTATTTCGTAACAATCAATATCCTGAAAAGGACTGTTTTGTCACAATCAACATCCTGAAAAGAACTATTCTGTAACAGAGAAGGCCCTGAAAAGGACTATTCGTAACAATCAATATCCTGAAAAGGACTATTCTGTAACAGCAAGGCCCTGAAAAGGACTATTTGGTAACAATCAATATCCTGAAAAGGACTATTTTGTCACAATCAATATCCTGAAAAGGACTATTCTGTAACAGACAAGGTCCTGAAAAGGAGTTTTTCGTAACAATCAATATCCTGAAAAGGACTATTTTGTCACAATCAATATCCTGAAAAGGACTATTTTATAACAATCAATATCCTGAAAAGACTATTTTTTAACACACATGGTCCTGAAAAGGACTATTTCGTAACAATCAATATCCTGAAAAGTACTAATTCGTAACAATCAATATTCTGAAAGGACTATTTTGTAATAGGTAAGGTCCTGAAAAGGACTATTTTGTCACAATCAATATCCTGAAAAGAACTAATTCATAACAATCAATATCCTGATAAGGACTATTCCGTAACAATCAAATCCTGAAAGGACTATTTTGTAACAGACAAGGTCCTGAAAAGGACTATTTTGTAACAGATAAGGTCCTGAAAAGGACTATTTCATACCAATCAATTTCCTGAAAAGGACTATTCTGTAACAGACAAGGCCCTGAAAAGGACTATTTCGTAACAATCAATATCCTGAAAAGGACTGTTTTGTCACAATCAACATCCTGAAAAGAACTATTCTGTAACAGAGAAGGCCCTGAAAAGGACTATTCGTAACAATCAATATCCTGAAAAGGACTATTCTGTAACAGCAAGGCCCTGAAAAGGACTATTTGGTAACAATCAATATCCTGAAAAGGACTATTTTGTCACAATCAATATCCTGAAAAGGACTATTTTGTAACAATCAATATCCTGAAAAGACTATTTTTTAACAGACATGGTCCTGAAAAGGACTATTTCGTAACAATCAATATCCTGAAAAGGACTATTCTGTAACAGACAAAGCCCTGAAAAGGACTATTTGGTAACAATCAATATCCTGAAAAGGACTATTCCGTAGCAGACATGGTCCTGAAAAGGACTATTTCGTAAAAATGAATATCCTGAAAAGGACTATTTCGTAACAATGAATATCCTGAAAAGGACTATTTTGTAACAATCAATATCCTGAAAAGACTATTTTTTAACACACATGGTCCTGAAAAGGACTATTTCGTAACAATCAATATCCTGAAAAGGACTATTCTGTAACAGACAAGGCCCTGAAAAGGACTATTTCGTAACAATCAATATCCTGAAAAGGACTGTTTTGTCACAATCAACATCCTGAAAAGGACTATTCTGTAACAGAGAAGGCCCTGAAAAGGACTATTCGTAACAATCAATATCCTGAAAAGGACTATTTTGTCACAATCAATATCCTGAAAAGGACTATTCTGTAACAGACAAGGTCCTGAAAAGGAGTTTTTCGTAACAATCAATATCCTGAAAAGGACTATTTTGTCACAATCAATATCCTGAAAAGGACTATTTTATAACAATCAATATCCTGAAAAGACTATTTTTTAACACACATGGTCCTGAAAAGGACTATTTCGTAACAATCAATATCCTGAAAAGTACTAATTCGTAACAATCAATATTCTGAAAGGACTATTTTGTAATAGGTAAGGTCCTGAAAAGGACTATTTTGTCACAATCAATATCCTGAAAAGAACTAATTCATAACAATCAATATCCTGATAAGGACTATTCCGTAACAATCAAATCCTGAAAGGACTATTTTGTAACAGACAAGGTCCTGAAAAGGACTATTTTGTAACAGATAAGGTCCTGAAAAGGACTATTTCATACCAATCAATTTCCTGAAAAGGACTATTCTGTAACAGACAAGGCCCTGAAAAGGACTATTTCGTAACAATCAATATCCTGAAAAGGACTGTTTTGTCACAATCAACATCCTGAAAAGAACTATTCTGTAACAGAGAAGGCCCTGAAAAGGACTATTCGTAACAATCAATATCCTGAAAAGGACTATTCTGTAACAGCAAGGCCCTGAAAAGGACTATTTGGTAACAATCAATATCCTGAAAAGGACTATTTTGTCACAATCAATATCCTGAAAAGGACTATTTTGTAACAATCAATATCCTGAAAAGACTATTTTTTAACAGACATGGTCCTGAAAAGGACTATTTCGTAACAATCAATATCCTGAAAAGGACTATTCTGTAACAGACAAAGCCCTGAAAAGGACTATTTCGTAACAATCAATATCCTGAAAAGGACTTTTGTCACAATCAACATCCTGAAAAGGACTATTCTGTAACAGAGAAGGCCCTGAAAAGGACTATTTCGTAACAATCAATATCCTGAAAAGGACTAATTCGTAACAATCAATATCCTGAAAGGACTATTTCGTAATAGGTAAGGTCCTGAAAAGGACTATTTCGTAACAGACAAAGCCCTGAAAAGGACTATTTCGTAACAATCGATATCCTGAAAAGGACTATTTCGTAACAGACAAGGTCCTGAAAAGGACTATTTCGTAACAATCAATATCCTGAAAAGGACAAATTCGTAACAATCAATATCCTGAAAGGACTATTTCGTAATAGGTAAGGTCCTGAAAAGGACTATTTCGTAACAGACAAAGCCCTGAAAAGGACTATTTCATACCAATCAATATACTGAAAAGGACTATTTCGTAACAGACAAGGTCCTGAAAAGGACTATTTCATACCAATCAATACTGAAAAGGACTATTTCGTAACAGACAAGGACCTGAAAAGGACTATTCCGTAACAAGAATAGTACTTTTCAGGACTTTAATTGTTAAAGTCCTGAAAAGTACTATTCTGTAGCAATAAAAGTCCTTAAAAGGGCTAACAGACAACTTGACTCTGTATCAGAGGGTACAGCGTTCAAATCCTGCCTAAGCATGTACCAACGGAAATGTAATTTAATGAATTTCTATGTACATAGTCGAAATTTTACAATGTCACTATCTGGTCAGGTTAGGTTAGGTTATTATATAATTACTACTTCCACGATTGCGGATATGGAAACCTGAAGGTCTGACTACCTCGCAAGGGTAAATGATCGTGAACGCGTTGCAACGCGTGATCCTTGAAAGGACTATTCTGTCCTGAACGATGGTCCTGAAAAGGACTATTCTTAAACAACCTTCAACGATCAAACTGACTTTAAAAGAGAGACAAGTCTTTAATTAGCCTTGTCTATGCTTACTCGGTGATGCATTTGATATTTTTTAATAATCTCTCTCTCTTATTTTTCCATGTTCATATACAACTTGCTCTACAATATTTTGCGGCAGATGGATCTATGACTATTTAATTTAGGTTAATAGTCTTTATATTTTTATTACTTTATGATAGTGTATGAGGAGGTGTATAAGTGAAAGTGGTTTGTCAGGATTGGGACAGAAAGGAATCCAAGATCTCTGTAAACCCCTCTTCAGGGAATCGGTTGTGATGTGTATGTATGTACGTATTTTATAATTATATTTCTCTAATCTTTTAAACAAGGATAGAATTAATCTCTTTTCC
This sequence comes from Leucoptera coffeella, assembly GCA_030578115.1. Lineage (NCBI taxonomy): Eukaryota > Metazoa > Arthropoda > Insecta > Lepidoptera > Lyonetiidae > Leucoptera > Leucoptera coffeella. Next base: position 36,397 of record JAMBLF010000844.1, on the reverse strand, counting down.
CAAACTGTTGCTTCAGGTAGTTAACAAAGTACAAACAAAATTTACATACAAACCACCGCTGCCTAATCCTTTAAAAGGTAGAGATTGATTGGATGATGTTTTGTGTGGATTTATATTAAAATTTCATTAGGCTTATTCTGTCAGCTGTAGCCGGATTGATATAGTGGCTCTTGTATCATCAAAGTTAAGGATAATAGGGGGATAGGTGACAAATATGGTGTGAATTGCTATTTATTCTTTGGAATAGATAATATTCAGCATTTATACATGGTGTTTTTGGGTATAGTTTTTAGTTGGATCCTAAAAATATACAAAAAAATTAAGTTCGTTGGATCTATAGATGTAATACGGAACACTTACGGAAACAAACTTCTAACTACCCCACCAGGAATGAAGTCTCCAGTAACTTTGTATAAGGTTTAAGTTTATAAGAACAAAAGACAATATTTTAAATTTTAAAACTGGCGCCACTATACATTGTCATGGCCACTTTTAACGTAAACCTTATAAAAAGTTACTGGGACTGCACTTTAAGCGTTGACTGTACATAACCTACATTGTAATTACAGCATACATATAACACTATAATTAGACCATGACTCGTAACAACGAGTAGGTATTAGAACATTAACATCAACAAGAAAGCTTGTATCACGCGACCAAACAAAAAATATAGCCCTCTGTTCCATTAATTATATTAGTAAGGCTCCGAGATATATCCACGGAATTACACGACGAATAACAGGAAATAATCACCGTCTAAAAACACTGACTATTGCTACCGCTTCACTTATATATAGTCCTTTTGTCTATCTACTATCATTCATCAGTAAATTCAAACACATTTACGAAATGTATTGAATATTACGATGAGGGAAAACATCGTGAGGAAACCTACCTGTTGCCCGAACAGATAATAGTCAGTGCTTGTAAATGGCAACATGGCTTACCAACTGTCACATTGAGTACTAACTATCTGGTCAATACATGGGTTCGAGGTGGCCATAGAATTACTACCTTCGCAATTGCGGAGATGGAAATCTGAAACTCAGACTACCCTGCAAGGGTTAATGGTCGTGAACGCGTTTGTTTGTGTCTTCAGTTACGTTACGTAATGACGACCTCCGTGGCGCGATTGGTTAGCCACCTGCACGTTAATCGTGAGGTCCCGGTTCGATTCCCGGTGGAGGCAGAGTTAAGAACTAAGCTTTTCTTCTGCATTCTAGTCTGGTCGTTGATTATATATGCTACATAAGTATTTACCTATCCATCTATTATAAGTATCTATTTCTTAAATATATGTATACTGACTAGTACCCTTAACACAAGTCTTAAATGTACTTAGCAACGGGCTAGTTCAATTGGTGTAATAGTGTCCTTCAATATTATACGTAGGGGCCGGCCCAATAAGAGAAACGACAATTAGATAGATGCCATATTGAAAAAGGGTGACGTTAGAAGTACCTATAACCGCCGAGTGTCTTTGAAGAGGTGTATGAGTGTCAATGAAGTGAAAGTGGTTTGTCAGGATCGTGACGGATGGGCCCTATAGGGTCAGGTGTGATATGTATGTATTGTAACCTGTTCTGCGAAATAGGCCAGTTTTCTTATTATTGTCAACTATTATGACAAAATCTACATATCTCTGTAAATAAGTATATTACTATCTGAACGACCAGACTTAACATCTGTTATGAACTGTATAGTAAAATCGGTTTTAATTACTACTACATTACCTGAGGGTGGTAGGCAGAGATCATGGATCCCCATTTGCTTCGATCTTGACTAACCCCTTTCATTTGACATTCTGACACTCTCATTGGTTATAGCTACTTCTAACGTCACTCTTTTTATATAATACCTATGTTTCTTCTACTATATCATGACTGTTGTTTGTTTCAATATGATCTGTTTCATCTAGTATATCGTGGCGTTAGTTAGTAGGTAGACAAGGCAAGCTTCGATACGTTTATTAAGCTATCTCAGTATACCCCTTTGAATTATTAAGGGCATGATTTCGATAGTAGATACTCAAAGGCAACGTTGATGGCTCCACATCAAGTCTAAGTGGGAATTTGATGCAGCGTGCTCAAGCAAATTGACAATAGACAAACTCATCAATACTAAATGTATGTAACCGTATATAAGCATAAATTGCATAATCACGATAGATTAAATTTAATTATTTCGTCAGGCAGTAACATACAAAAACATTCCCTGTAGAGGGATAGACAGAGATAACGGATCCCCATTTGACCTGATCCTGACAGACCACTTTCACTTCATTGGCACTCATACACACTCGGCGGTTAAAGGTACTTCTACAGTCACCCTTTTTCAATCAGTAGAATATTTGGCATGTTCAATCATATCATATTTTCGATGTAGGTATTACACATATACATACATATACGTTTGTATATGTGTAATTTGGGGGTCATCAGATCCTTAGAGACATGGGAACATCTTCTTGGTGACTATGGGGCTATGATGTCGAATGTAAAATTGATGACTGGTTGCTAGCCCAGCGCACAAAACAGCATTCTTTTTAGTCTCAGATTTGCACAGGACATTTATGTATAGGTATATATACAATATAAATATTGTTTTGATTTATAACTTCGGTGTGGTACGATATTTAACGTGTTTAATATCATATTACATATATATATTCGATGAACATTACTATGGATAAAAACAGCCATTATTTTGATTCTCACACACATACATTTTAACCATCATACCTTGTAAGATAGATAGAAGTTCAAGTGCTTATTTATCTACACAATTTCAGATGATCAAATGAAAATTATAGATGATATGATTATAGATGATCTACACAATTATATGTGACACCATAGAACCACATTATATTTTCACTGGTTGGTCAACTTGTTAAAACACTTTTTGCACTACACGTATAACATATCATACGGTTCACGACGACGACTTGTGTATACACATTTCCTGTGACGGCCTCCGTGGCGCGATTGGTTAACCACCTGAACCCTAATCGTGAGGCCCCTGGCTGTACTGTATAGTATTATATTATCTGTGCCCCTGGTTTTATTTCAGGTGGAGGCAGAGTTAACAACGTTTTTCTTCTGCTTTTCAGTCTGGTTTCCAGTATTATATTATAATATTATATTTATTGTGACGGGTTAGACAGAGGCGTAAGTGCTTATCTCCGAAAATTCGAAGGCATGTTAGGTATGGGCCTCTCAAATCCCATGTTTTACTAGATTGACAGCACCAAAAGTGATAGGTAGTGAACCAAATCGTACATAGACAATACCGCAAAATAAGCAAGTTTGATACTTATATTTCTTTGATGTAATTTCTAATGTATTAACATTATAAAGACGGGATCTTTTCCGTACCCAACGATGAACTTTACTGTAAGAAACCTCTCTCTGTATGGAAAATACATTTTTAAAGAAAGAACACATTGTTACCGAAGCCTTATTTATATTCCCGTTCGTTCGAGACGAAGTAAAGAGAAACTTTCCTATCATGCCGACACTGATGGGTCTCGAACATACTCTTACATACATACACACTCAAATTCATGATCTAAGTTCGGAGTTGTGGTAAATAGTACGGAAGTTGAATAATGGTTAATAATGGAAGGTTGCGGTTTGAAAGAAGATGTAGTGACTAAGATTAAAAAGAGCATGCTTCGATGGTGTGGACATTGACAAAAGGAATATATATGAGTGAAGTAGAATGGCGGTTACGTAGGGGCCGGCCTAATAAGACATATAACAGTCAGATAGACACTATTTTGAAAAAAGGTGACGTTAGGTGTACCTATAACCGCCGAGTGTGTATGAGAAGATGTATGAGTGTCAATGAAGCGAAAATGGTATGTCAGGATCGGAACAAATGGGGATCCGTAATCTCTGCCTACCCCTCTACAGGGAATCAGGCGTGATTTGTATGTATGTACCTTGAATAATGAAGAAGATTTTGGTGGACTTTTCGTTACGTTTAGCCTGTTATTTAGTCATATTTGTAAGAAAATTCATAAGGACTCATGGAATAATCGAACAGAATAAAAGATGCCATCCTATCGTCCCGTATATTCAAATGTTGGGGACAAAGATGTAACTAAATTAGGAAGTCGGTGATAGTGATTTACTATCGCCCAAATATACTTAGTAATGGCGTCGATATTGTCTAAAATTATTAATACTACATATAAACTCCTAGTTGTTTAGTTGCTTCTAACCACATAAGATTTAAATTGTAACTGGATATATACTTTACCTATTCCAAACTTAACATTACAATAAAACAGAATGAATAGTAGGAAAAGCAATATAGCTAATAGACTGCAATTGAATTGAAACCTTCCAGTAAGATATGGTTCAGATTCCAGTATTGTATGATATACGAGTTTTGCTTCGTTATAAAGTACAAGGTTTCAATAACAATACTTTTTGTTGTCGATTGGTACAATGTATTATGTTGTTGTTGTTGTCATCCTATGAAACCCTAGTGGTACAGAGGGCCTTCGCGAGACGTATTATGTACTAAGCTTTAATTTTTTTTATCCGTTTTCGAGTGGTCACATTATTACATCTCCTCGTGTGTGTCCCTTAAACATTATTATCGCAATTCAGTATTTTTATCAGTCTTCTAAGTGGAAAATGGAGCCAGTGTTAAGAATTACGTAATTTTCTGCTTTCCTGTCCATTTTACATATATACGTGGTCGACAAGTATTTATTTCTTTAATATTCAATGTCCCTTAAGACAAGTCTTAAATGAACTTACCAGGGGGCTATCCAAATCGGTGTAATCTATATAATTGTTATAACTTAGAACACAAGATACTGGTTTCTTTACCATTTCTTAGTCACCTCCACATGTTGGTTAAACGAAAGCTGGCAACATCATATTTACGTCTAGACTACTACGAGAAACAATGTCAATAATACAATAACGTAACGTGGCACATTTCTATTGCTAAAAGCTAAATCCAATACACCTAATGACATTTTCTTGTTTATTTAGGTGTTTCGCAATATATGAAGTAAACATGCCAAATTAACACAATATTACAGTTTTTGATATAAGTAATACAATTAGCAATAGGCTTGAGGGGAAGAGATTGTAACCATTTGTATTATATTCGCGCCTCTACGACCCTAACGGGATAGGCAGAGACTATCGATCGCTCCATGGAATAATCCTGACAAATCTCTCTTGCTTCACTTACACCCATTAACCTTCTCATACACGCTCTTCTGTTCTTCACGCTACGTACACTCTTTACGTAAGTACGTAGGCCTTTAAAAGATTGTAACTAACAATAGACTATTCTAAAACTAGTGCTTTCTAAAAGTATTCACTCGATAAACTTGCCAACACCACAAATGTTCTTAAACTTATTTTGTTTTTATCAGCCAGAATATGCTAAATATAAAGAAAGACAAAAAAGACATACGCTTTCAACATTATTAAGCCTTGAGGTTCGTGTATCCGTAGCTGCAATTTTGGAGGTAGTCTTTCTATAGCCACCTCGAAACCACGTGCTAACCAGATAAGATATTCGGTACAGAATGTTACAGATAGTAAGCCGTGTCGCCATTTACAAGCTCTAACTATTACATGTTCTCAGGAAATAGTAGGTTTACCACGCTGTTTTTCCTCACCGTATGTATGTATAATACATTGAAATATCTTTTGTTTGAAATCATTCCCGAAGTTATTGCATATGTAAATGCACATTACGTAACCTAATAAAATAGATATACACCAAAAGAAAGCTTGTTCAATAATAAAAATAAATCAGTTAGAAAGATAACCCTGTCTAATGAACTGAAGATACTTTGTTGCGAATTTATCTTAAACATTGTCTACGAAAACGACGCATTAATTCGACGTAAAGCTTTTACGGCTCTCTCAATTGTTTGTGCTAGTATGGGATGTAATAGAATGGTATAAAATGCCATTCTTCTCGTGTATTGTAAGCTATTGAATCTATTGAGTGACGAGCTAGCAACAAATGTACACGTAAATTAAGATAAATATATAAGGAATATTGATGAAATGAATTTTTTTAATTAATATAAAGATATAAAATCAGTTATTGAAAGTCACGAAAAAAACTTATAATTAAACAAAAATCTGTCATTTGCATTAACTAAATCTTAAAATAGGTATATATAAGTAGGTAGTCTGTTATCCTGTACCAAAAAATACGTAAACCTCTGATACAAATGAGAAACCAAATTAATTACATAATTTATTATCAACCCTATGTAGTACCAAACAACTAAACAATTGCATTCTTCGAACACTTTCAATAAAAACTAAGTTACCAACACAACTTATGTTTTCTTATTACGAAACTGTGCTTACATAAAGCATTTACTGTTTTCTTCTTTCAAATATTATTACGTACCATGTACGTACACATTCGTTAACGTTGTCACGCGAGCCTAATGTTGCCCTACACAAAAAAACACTCTTATTCAGCGTTTATTGAAAAGGAAAGTCATTGTGAGGGATTAAAATAACGTCCAGTATATGGGCAATTAATTCCGGACAGTAATGGCCGCTTGCGGTGATAGAGTTGACGTGTTATGCTAAGAGTAGCTTTATTTGGATATTTTGAATTTTCGCCGGATTCTGGATTGTGTAGGATGATGAATATGACAATAGGCTTAGCGTTTGACAGATAATAAATAAATCATGATCCTTTTTCAAAAAGCATTTTACGTAAATGTCAATCAATCTATATCTGTATACTGTCATAGTATGTGACTAAAATAGAATGCTAACTGCTACTATATTCACTACAAGACTAAGGATACATTAAATCATTAAGTAGATTAGTTTTATTCAGCTGTGGGCTAACAGCATGGAGTAATGAATTTTCTAGCATCTTATGTTACATATTTACAAATTGTAAAAGATGAGTTATTCAAAAATGGTGTCATTAGAAGTACCTATAACTGCCGATTGTGACTGAAGAGGTGTATGAGTTACATAAAGCGAAAGTGGTTTGTCAGGATCAAGTTATAGAGATCCGTGATCTCTGCCTGCCTTTACAGGGAGACGGGCGTGATGTGTATGTATGTAAATAACAAATAAATACCACGTTAGTTTTTACTAAAAGTGATCGGCCATATGTTGTATACATATATAGATTTTGTATCCATCTCAAAGAGATTGAAGGACTATGTATAAAACGTTTTCTCTGTTTGTAAAATGCTATATAAAAAACATATTATATAAATATCTATGTATGCTTGTTTAAGGAAACACAATCTTATTCGGCTTACTCAATTACACTGACAAGCTGACAAGAAGTGGTTTAGTGAGAGCTCAAAAGGGGTTCAGACAGTGATATAATCCAGATAAATGAAGCGGTAACCTGGAGATTATGCGAAGCTTGCTTTTGTACATTTATTTCGGTACATTTACTTCACAAGCAGGTTTACTTATGTATCACCGGTTGTTATATATAGAGGTATGCAGTGGTTGATAATGATTCAGGTTTGGGTAGTGAACGACTTAGTGATCATTGACTAAACCATCAATATGATACATACATACACATCACGCCTGATTCCCTGTAGAGAGTTAGGCAGAGATCACGGATCCCCCATTTGTCCCGATCCTGACAGACCACTTTCGCTTCATTGACAGACCACTTTCGCTCATACATCTTCTCATACACACTCGGCGGTTATAGGTACTCCTAACGTCACCCTTTTTCAATATAGCGTCTGTCTGACGTCTGCCTGTCTGTCCGTTTATATGTCTTATTGGGCCCATTATTATCAATATGATACAGCGTTTATGTTGTATAATTACGTCCAGAAAGATCGAATGTTGAAATATACGTATAGTTCATAAGTTTTTTTGGTTAGCAATATGAAATACAGTAAAATTTCATATTATGATCTACTGCAATAAAAATAGCCTTTATGTTAGTTTCAGACAATAAGTGTTAGCTTAAAAAACCTTATTTTTATCAATAGCCTGTGTTCAATTAAAATGATAATATAATCAACTAACAATATCATATACTACTCTGTAAGCTGATTAGTAATAAACAATGTGAGTTCATTGTGTTAATTAATTGGATTATAAAATGGAAACTATCATAAAAGTGATAACTTCATTAGTATATGTATACTAATGCAAAAGTTTTACGATTCATAATGACATCCATCAGTATACATTCTATCATAAATTTTTATAATACAATTACCTACATTAAGCCTCAGATTGAACAATAAACTTAATTAATAAGTTATTTCGATTTGCATGCCGGTAAATTATTAAAATTGGATTATGCTCAATTCGAAATGAATTTATTTGACCTTTGAATATTTATTTCTCGTTATTGTATTATTCGCTTTTGCCAATTAAATCTTAATATATTTGCTAATAGGATCGATCGTATATCACGGCACCGCCATTTTCTTTATAGGACTTGGCTGAAATTGTCAATGGTAATTTTGTAGATTTTAACGACTTACTTTTGCCTCAGCAAGAAGCAAAAATGTCGTCTATGGTGCCTCAACAAAGTCAGCAGCTCAGTGCAATTTTAAAATACAAATAATTTTTTTCGGCTGAATATTTAGTCAAATGTGATACCAAACTGGCTAAATATGTTCGCTTTGGGATAAGATTTGGATCCTCAACTGGAATGAATCGAAGAACAGAAGAACAAAGGAAGAGAAGAATTGAAAAGAAAGCTTCGATTTCGTTTTTCTTCGGTTGTAGCGGCTGGCGGCGTTGGTGTAATCATGGCGCTGGAATAACAAGAAGTTCAAACGCCGTGGCATCAGTGTTTGTACTTCAGCCGACATAATCTTAGTGGTGAATGGCTTAATAAAGAATAAAAAAAAGAAACAAAACAAAAGATTTTATTAATTAGACAGAAAATTTACCTCCCTATTTAATACTCATTACACTTGTGAATATTAACTCATTCGACGCCGCGCCATTTTTCAGCGTCTTACTAGCGGAGCCGCCATACAAACGGTCATGAACACGCGAGAGCGTGTCCGCGGCTCTGCGACTAAGAAAAAATGAACACGCCCCGCGTGTCCACTGGCTCTGCGCGAAGTATAATGTTTCTAAATACATTAATAATACATTGGTAGTTTATTTCCTTACTTCTGTTTGTGCAAAGAAAGAGATAAGGTTGTGGCAACAGTATAGTGATTTAAAACCAGGAATTATGGCGGAATATGGATATTTAGGTAAATAGGTAAATTAAATATGATGTGATTCTCAAACTTACTTTTATATTATTAAATTTATAACATTTTTTGTTATTTGTATAGTATATAAATTATTTACTCATCTATCGACTAAAATCACTCAGAAACATATTATTGTGTAAGTACTAATATTATAATAAACAAGCTAACGTAGTGAGTTTGATGGAAAGTTAAACAAACTTTTAGAACCTCTGGTCGCATACTCATAGTGGACACGCGTAGCGTGTTCTTGGCATCACACAAGGTATTCGTTTTTAGTATAAACATAACTTCTTTCAAAGTAGAAACCACGTGAATTATGGAATTATGAATTATGCTTATTCGTGTGGTAAATACCATGTACACAAATTCTTATTAAATTTTTTCATGTACTTTTCGAGATATAATCGTAAACTTATGGACACGCGAGGCGTGTCCGCGACGTGGCGAGTAGAATTTTCATGGACACGCGAGGCGTGTCGTTGGCTCCGAATGAGTTAACCTTACTCGTACTTATTTTTCACCTTTTTTTGGTTTGTGAGAACCGAATTTTATTTATATTTATTTATTTATTTGACAACAAGATCACAGGGTTACAGGAGTACAGGGCTATCACTAATGAATATATTACCTCTGCACATAAAATATTAACATAAAAATTACTACTACCTACTTATAATATAACTTAACCCAAGTTAGTAAATACTTGGATAACATTACATCACCATATCTCTTACATCACTTTAATCTTTCAATTTCACTCGCTCCATACATATAGTAACGCCGCATAATCCTATTGCTCCGAAAGTTTCGCTCATTAGTGTTTTCGTTACCAACTTACGAAACTAAGGCCCTTAACTCAAGGGCGAGGGATTAGCTCTTAGCCAACTCTTAAATTGCTTTCCAGATAAGTAGACTATTGTGCCCAAGTATTGGGGAATTCAATGAGTTCAATATTCGATAGCTGTGAGTGTTTGTGGACTATATGAGATGACTATTTGATTTAATAGTCTATAACATTCATAGTCTTAGAATATATATAATATATTCTAAGTTCATAGTTAAACAATAACATTTAATAGTTTCGCGACAATAAGAATCCCACTTTACATTATGATTATTTGGCAAAAAGGTCTTTTTTGTCTATGATAAAATGTGAGATTCGTGGCTAAGAAGTGTTTATCGTATAAATAAACATTACTATATAATAATAATAATATTTGGACATTATTACACCAATTGAACTAGCCCCTTGGGAAGTACATTTAAGTCTAGTGTTAAGAGTACTAGTCGACGTATATTTAAGAAATATATACTAATTATGTATAGATAAATACATGTATAGCATATTTAATCAACGACCAGACTGAAAAGCAGAAGAAAAGCGTAGTGCTTAACTCTGCCTCCACCGGGAATCGAACCCGGGACCTCACGATTAGCGTTCGGGCGTCTAACCGATCGCGCCACGGAGGTCGTGAAATTGATTGATTTCAATATTCGATGGCTGTGAGTGATGTTTGTACTTATCGCTTCATAGGATGACAATTTGGTTAAATTTGATAGTATATATAAAAAAGAGTGACGTTAAAAGTACCTATAACCGCCGAGTGTGTATGGGAAGGTGTATGAGTATCAATAAAGCGAAAGTGGTTTGTCAGGATCGGGACAGATGAGGATCTTTGATATATGCCGACCCTTCTACAGGGAGTCAGGCGTGATGTGTATGTATGTATAGTCTATAATTATGAGCGACTATATGAAACTAATTTATCTGTATGCATGATGATTATTTGGTTAAATGCATTGAATAGAGAGGTCTATCAACCTATGTATGTAAATGAAAATATATCATATATTATTGATATAAAAGTATGATAAAGGTTTTGTTTCGTTCATGATTAATGTGAGATTCGTGGCTAAGAAGAGTTTATCGTTTAAATAAACATTACTGAATGTTAATTAAAGTCACTTGATAATTATGTGAAACGTTTATTTTATTTTTAAATTTCGGGAAAGGAGGCGACCTACGGAAAAAGCTTTTACGTATAGGGGACTCTAATAACGTGTTAAGAATATACCATACTAATAATCAAAATAAAACATGTAACATATTACTTATCCTAATTTAATACGAAATAAAATTTCAGCTTCATAAATAATAAAAGATTGTATTCCTTAAATGTAGAGGAATATGTCACCATAAATTAATTAGTTTAGTAATCAAAATATTATCTGTTAAGCTAGCTACTAAAAAAATACAAAAGAGGGCACTAGTATAATAGTCAAACTCAGTTCTAACTGTTTCATTTGAAATTCGTACTCTTTTTTTTTCACAATCTCTGATTAAATTTATTAGAACTTGCATAATATTATATATTGAGTAATTTTGAACATGGTGGACTGTACGAGTATGTATACTGTCCACCGATACGGTTATGTAGAAAATCTATATGTTAAATTCGACGTAGCTCAGTTGTTTGGGGCTTGGCTGTGTATTAGTGGGTGCAGGGTTCAAATCCCGCTTGAGCATCTAGCAATGGAAATGAAGTTTAATGATTGCTTGCCGAGATGGATACCTGAACCTCTGACTACCCTGCTTGAGTTAATGGTCGTAAAAGGGTTTGTCTTTCTATTTTTAAAAATTCACCAGTATACTCCTTAATTTACTTAAATAGGGCTCTATGCTGGCAAAGTGCTGTTATTACAATGGCCGAATAAGATTTAAATTACCATACACTTATATCTATGCAATAATATATAAATTAAATGATTTTAAATAAGTAAACGGGACTCTACTAGTTTTTTTTAATAACCAAAAAGTCTTGATATTCTATTCTCTTGAGCTTAAAAATGCCACTTGTTTATGGGGACATAAAAACGTTATTCCCTTAGTCGTCTTTTACAAAATATCATTAGGAGACAAATATCTACCTTCTCTTTAAAGCTTTAGTACGGGCCATATGGATTAATAATATAAATACAAATTAGCATAGTCAAACAAACAAAACCCTTTTCAAATCAAAAATTTGTTTTTGACTGACTAATGATGACTGATGATGTATACTATATACGTATATAGTCACGCTTCTACCTCCCAGCGGGGTAAACAGAGACTATTCATCGCCTTCTTATAAACTGGATTGTACTTCGCCAAGGAACTTCATAAGGCTCAGATAAAAGCTCAATCAAACTCTGACTACATCGCAAAGGTTTATTATAATACAAGCAATATCAAATATTTTGCCACATTTTTATTTTCCCAGAAGTTTTCATTACATGAAACATAAATGGCACTGTAATTATAAATTGATTTTTATATTATATTCTTCGCTCCTATTAGTAGCAGGGTGATGTTATATAGCCTACGGTCTTTCTCAATCAAAGGTCTATCTAACACAAAAATATTTTTTTAATTCGAACCAGTAGTTCCTGAGATTAGCGCGTTCAAACAAACAAACACTTCAGCTTTATAATATTAGTATAGATATGTATAGTAAGTATAATATACGTTTACTATATAACTGTACTAGCGACCCTCTCCGGCTTCGCACGGGTATAAAATATATAGCCTACTCCACTATTTGATGGATGTTATTACACATATAAACCTTTCTCTTGAATCACTCTATCTATTAAAAAAACCGCATCAAATTCCGTTGCATAGTTTCAAAGATTTAAGCATACAAAGGGACATAGGGACAGAGAAAGCGAGTTTGTTTTATACTATGTAGTGATATAGTAAGTATAATATAAGTTTACAATACCACTGTGTATGTTAAGTTGTGTTATACTTACGAGCACTCAACATATTACTCGGTACCCGCATCCATATTAAACTTTAACGTAGTGTGGAGAAATGCAACGCGTTGTTCCCGCTTCAATGCGACATTTTAAATTTTAAAACAGTAGCTGCAGACGCCAATACTTTCAAGGAAATATAAGGCTTTTATAAGAAAACAAGACAAAGACAAACGCGTTCACAACTACACCCTTGCGGGGTAGTCAGAGGTTCAGGTGTCCATCTCCGCAATTGCGAAGGTAGTAATTCTATGGCCACCTCGAACCCACGTGTTGACCAGATAGTCAGTACTCAATGTGACAGGTGGTAAGCCATGTCCCCATTTACAAGCACTAACTATTAACTATTCGGGGAACTGGTAGGTTTCCTCACAATGTTTTCCCGCACCGTAGTATTGGACGCATTTCGTAAATGTGTTTTTAATATAAGAAAACGAGACTTATTGCGTATTTTTTATAAACAAAGTATTATCTTTGCTACCCGACAATGATAAGTACGACGTTCTTGTAACTTTAATAAAAATAGCAAATCTTTCCAAAATACGAGAGAAACATTTTCACGACTTTTAACCCGGGGGAAAAGCAGTGGTTCGGATGTCAATTGTTAAGATAGTATGTAATTAAAAGTTAAAAGTCGTTTAGTTTGATATTCATCATTTTAAGATTTCGAAATACCAAAGATTTATCTAATCCTATCCTGAAAGTCAATAAAAAGCTTCGCTAATCCATGTTTTTGCAAAATTGTATCAATACAAAATATTTACAGTAATATTTTGTCAATAAGCAGAATCAATGCCGTCGAAATGTGGTCACTGAAAAGCATGTTAGGAGTGTCATTGAATGATAGAATTAAAAATTGTGTGATATGGGAAGGTTGTGGTTTTAAAGAAGATGTAGTGATTAAGATTGAAAAGGACATGACTCGATGGTTTGGACATGTTATGCGGACAGTAGATTGACAAAAGAAATATGTGCGAGTGAAGTAAAAGGGCGGTTATGCATGCTACAGTAAGGTACTAATAATAATTCAAACGTACGGATACTAAAGATCCTTATAAAAATTAGTAAATTAATTTAAAGATGTTGTCGAATACAGGTAACAATCCTATTAAGCGCGGGTATCGTAGAAACAGGTGGTTCTGAGTTTAGAACTATTGCTCCTGCCATCTGTTGTTTAGTTTTGATTTGTTAAGATGTGCTCTTGTATAAATTAAACGTCATTTAATTTTTATTCTATCTCATATAACTAGATACTATTTTATTTGATTTAAATTATTTATGATGTTATGTCCTTTTTTCCTATTCTTATTTTATTGATAATAAGCTGATAACTACTGTTAAGTCAGCTCTCATTTTCGTACTGGTTTACCTCAAGTTTTAGTTCTAGCCAATTCTCTACTAAAATCCTTATTGTATTTAATTTTACAATCGCAATACATACATTTCGCGTTCAGCAGACATTTTCTATATATGTATAACTGTTCTAAGGCACAAATGAATAACGAACTTTTGCAGTTATTTTATTTATACATCATTAAATATTTTATTGGATCTTACATTACTACTGAACATTGATACTGATTAGTACGGCATGTGAATAAAAGCAAGGAATACGATGTACTCATCAACTTTTATGCGTTAAAACAATAGAGCATATTGTATACTTTAGAAACGTTTAACGATTATTGAAACTTAACATTAATTTATTTATTATTATATTTGATAGAACATTGAGCCATAGATTTGATTCACCTCTAGACCCATAGTCGCCTTCTACATGACGTGGTGAAAGGCACCGAGTTAGCATCCAATTTCAACCATTTTTGTATGTATGAAAATTTGGGAACATTCTTCCCAATGCAGGTGCACGTATCGTGAAAAATAGAAGAGCATGTTTAAGAAGGTTAATGGGTTTGAGTGAAGCAAGAGAGTTTAGTCACGATCGTTCCAGGTAGCGATTGTTAGTATCTTTTTAACCCGTTAAGAACATAGAGGCGTGAATATTTGCATGTATATTACATAATTTATAGTAATTATTATTTTCGATGTAACCAGATATGAATAACTACTCAACAATATAAACTCTTATGTCTCTTCATACATAACGCCAAGTAACGCAGCTGGTTAATTTTCTTGAATCCTAGACCAGCAGATAGACAGGTGAAAAAAGCCCGTCTGATCTTGTGCTAAGCGAAATTTTATTCAAATTTCAGAACCAAGGGAATCCGATGGAGCGTCGTGGTATTTCATTTTGCCGAAGTACTAGCAATCGCACTCTACAATAGCTTTCTGTGGGAGCGGTTCATTATGCCCTATTGGTCGGATTACGGGAAGGAACCTGAGGTTTGTTACACATACATATATTATGACTGAAGTGGAAGGGCGGTTACGTAGAGGCCGGCCTAATAAGACATATAACAGTCAGATAGACGCTATATTGCAAAAAGGTGACGTTAGGTGTACCTATAACCGCCGAGAGTGTATGAGAAGATCTATGAATGTTAATGAAGCGAAAGTGGTCTGTCAGGATCGGGACATATGGGGATCCGGGATCTCTGTTTACCCCTCTACAGGGAATTAGGCGTGATGTGTATGTATGTATACATATAATATAAATATAAATTCTGAGTTGTTCTGTTGTTTGAGGCTTGACTATGTACCAGTGGGTCCAGGGTTTGAATCCCGCCTAAGCATGTAACAATGGAAATGAAGTTTAATAAACTTCTATGTACATTTTCGTGATAAAGATACATTTGTGAAAGCACCGAATACTACGGCGAGTTACCCTACATAAGAAAGAAAGAAAGTGAGGAAATCTCCCTGTTACGCGAACAGGTAAAAGTCAGTAAAAAAAATGGAGACATGGCTGACCACCTGTAACATTGAATACTGACTATCTGGTTAACACGTGGGTTCCAGGTGGCCATAGAATTACTACATCCGTGATTGCGAATAAGGATACCTGGGGCTAGTCTTCTTATGCTTTTTGCGCAATATCAGTACAATATCAGATCAGTAATAATGTGAAGTTGGTAGTGGAATAGCAAAGGTGACAATTTTTGCAATTTTGAAAGCGAAATATGATACTTTAGCTGATATCAATGTAGCTGAAATTTGACACTTAATCCAGTACCAACTTCACACTATTACTGATCTGATATTGAAGTGCGTTTGTCCTAAAACGCATTGTAGACTTGGGCCCCACAACGACTAATAGAAAAATTGCTTAATAATATATTTTCCATAATACTTAATCTCTATAGGGAAACGGGCGTGCTATGTATGTATGTTATCGATTGGAACTGCATATTGTTAGCAAGTATACTTCTAATATTATATCAAGGTTACAAAGGGTGTGTTGACAAGGGTTGCGAAGGAAACTTACACAATGTAGACCGTTTATTCAGACACATACTCACGTCTTTATACCCTTTTGGGGTGGGCAGAGCTTTGGCAGATATAATATCTACAAGTATTTATTAATTAAATATACGCCTGTGTGAGAGATATTTTCCACAGTAATAAAAGTTTGTTAATATAATACGCTAATATTTTAAATCTTTAAGTTATAGACCTAACAAATTGTAATCATAACATATAAAAGCTGGTTGGTGACAAAGTATGTATGTAATCTTAAGCATTACAGGTTATGTTAAAAAAGATAGCATTAATATGGAATACGCTAGGCGTGGTCCCAAGTCCCTTAGTCGCCCCCTACGACATGTCAGGAAGAAAGCCGTTTAACTAGACCATTCACGTCTTGGACATAGGTACGTACGTATATATTATATAAGTTTATTCACCTTAGAATATTAAATTTTAATTCCTACTGGTATCAAATTACTTTACAGCACACCTGCGCAGGAAATTTAATATATTATTTATTACTTCAGTGCACCATGTGTGGAGTCTGGTGCTTGAATATAATGTAATTTGATACCTTTCCTCTTGGCATAGTAAGAAAGACTCAAAGTCTAAGAAACATAATTGTTTGGTATTGTCTATGGTTTAGTAAAATATTACTAAATAATCCATCTAAAGTCAAATATTCATAATAATTTTCCGTTTAGCTGGGACGTAAAAAGAATGCTAACTAGCTGCCGTTCTTCCAAGCATGTCGTATAAGGCGGCTAAGATACTAAGAGTCCATGGAATCTATTGGGCGATGGGTTAGCAACCTATCCCCAATGTTCTAATGATAACATGACGTCACTTATATTCATGCTAAAAAGTCAAAGTAAAGCAAATCACTGCTAAGAAGTCAAAAAGCCAAGGTGAACTTTTGATGTCTCCAAGGATCTGTCTACTCCAAAAGTTGTATAGTAAAATGATTACCATATAACTGACTTATATGTATCATCAAGTAAAAACAGCCACACATATACACTCACGTCATTCTGTCTCTTTGGGGATGGACAGTAGCTCAGACATAGTATATCTCTAACACCTTAAATAATACTACGTATACACGTATACTTATACATTCTCGTCCTTTATTCTCTTTGGAGTGGACAGAACCTCAGCTAGGCTGTATTATCATTGATGTCATGAACATTGATGACAGGTTGCTAGCCCATCGCTTAATTAATTTTATTCACTCCTTGTCTCTTAGTCGCCTCCTACGACATGCAGAAAATAAGGGTAGCTAGTTAAATAATACTACCCAGTGTTATTGTATCGAGACACTTAATAAATCTACCTTGTTTTAATATGATATTTTATATTTACCTTAGTTACATATAATGATATACCATCTATTCCCGGGCACTAGTCTATAAGACACCCCCTACGAAATAACGAGAAGAAAGGCGAATAGTTACGGTTCCATTAACGTGCCATCTAGAATAGAACTAGAAATATCAAATATCGTAACATAAAATTCAAAGGTTCACAAACGTTTACAAAACAAAAACATATATCAAAAGACAAATCATTGAAAAAACAGTATCCCATAATCTTTGTTTCGGTTAAGGAAATTACATACTAGGCTCGTCCATTCGTCTTATTCTTAGATAAAGGCAGACATCTCACTAATATGTAGTACTGTGACCTGAATTTCAGGCTCTGGGGTGTGAAAAGAACGCTAACTAGCTACCAATCTTCCCTGCATGTCGTAGAAGGATATTAAGAAAGGGCTAAATGGAATCTAATGGACGATTCGCTAGCAATATTCACTATTGTTTCATTATGACACCACAACCTTACCAAATTTATGCTAATAAGTGTTTTTTAGGAGATATTACATTGCTGAGGTTTTTCCACCCCGAAAGGGACTAAAGGACGTGAATGTATAGTCGGGTCGCCTTTTAATCTTATTCCTTGATAAAGTCTAGGGCAGACAACAATATGTAATGTTGTGGCCTAGATATGTATCAACATATCCCGTACTAGATGGAACGTAAAAATAATGGTAACTAGCTGCAGTTCTTCTGCTGTAGGAGGTGACTAAGGGTAAATGGAATCCATTGGGCGAAAAGCTAACAACCTGTCAATGACTTAGAACATATTATATCGCGTAGTTTTGCCTACTTCGAAAGGGATTAAAGGACGTGAATGTATAGATAAAGTCTAGGGCAGACATCTTTATAATATGTAATACTGTGGCCTCGATATGTCAGGTATCAACAAGAGGAAACTTATTGCCGATTGGGGCCATGAATTTTCTATCCCGAAATGGAATGTTGTTTATATGGGTTACACGAACGATAGATTTCTCGGTAGCAATAGATATTTTTTATTGCCCTAAATTAAGGTTGAGGAATACAGGTTTCTAAATGGAGATGGAGACTTAGCCGGGGATTTGTAAATGTTTCCAGCTGTCTTTAGTTCAATAAGAATTTAGTTAGGGATTTCCTTAGTTAATAAAGTTGAGTCTATTTAATTTTCTTAAGCTTTACTATCCGGTACACAGACATAATATACAGTTTTTATAGATGTTGGTTTATGTCCACCCCGAAAAGGATAAAAAGACGTGAGTAACAATATTTAACACGAGCACAAAATTTTTATTTCGATTTTCTCTAAATAATTAATACATTATACGTTATAATTTGTTGTCTCATACTTTCCCTATAGGTTGAAGAAAGAAAGATAGTACTTACAGGAACAATACGTAAACAAAATAAATAGCACAATGCAAATCTACTTATCTTTTGTCCCTTTCTTTCTCTACAGGTTGAAGCGAAAGATATAGATAAGACAAAGACAATCGCGTTCATGACCATTAACCCTTGCGGGGTAGTCAAAAGCTCAGGTGTCCATCCTCACAATTGAGAAGGTAGAAATTTCATGGCCACGTCGAACCCACGTGTTGACCAGATAGCCAGTAAATATGAGAGGTGGCAAGCCATATTGCCATTTACAAACATTAACTAGAACCTATTCGGGGAACTGGTAGGTTTCCTTACGATGTTTTCCCTCACCGTAATATTCGAAGCATTTAATAAATGTATTTAAATTATTATTCAATGTATTACGAAAATGTGCATAGAAATTCATTTTAATTCATATCCATTGGTACATGCTCAAGCGGGATTTAAACCCTGCACCCCCTGATACAGAGTCAAGCCCCAAACAACTGAGCTTAGTCGAATTACTTATCTACGTCTGCTTCGAGAGATATAAATCACTACATAGTATAAAAACAAAGTCGCTTGCTATGTCTCTATGTCCCTTTGTATGCTTAAATCTTTGAAACTACGCAACGGATTTTGATGCGGTTTTTTTTTTAATAACAGAGTGATTCAAAAGGAAGGTTTATATGTATAATAACATCTATTAAATAGTGGAGTAGGCTATTTTATACCCATGCGAAGCCGGAGCGGGTCACTAGTAAGAAAATAAATAGTATTGTAAGCGTATCTCTTATTGTCTCGTTCTCTCCCCACAGGTTGAAGCAGGAAAGATAGTGCAGGCGATGTTTGGTTGCGTGTTGCCCGGGGTCCTGTCCTTCCTTTGCGGGTTTTACTGCTTGCTGCACGCCTGGCTGAATGCTTTTGCGGAAATGCTCACTTTTGGAGATAGACTCTTTTATGAGGTAAGGAGGCCATACATTCACGTCGTTTAATCCCTTTCGGGGTGTACAGAACCTTGAAGACATGAATGCATCCCCTTAGTCACTTATATGCGTGAATATAAAGGTTGTTATATTATATGGACCGTTAGTGATACGTTTCTTGCCCATTGTCTCATAGATTCCAATAAACCTTTCCTTTAGTCCCCTCTTACGACAAGGCAGCAAGAATGGCAGCCAGTTAGCATTCGTACGGAACAAGTAAGGAGGGTTAAGGAATTCATGTATACATGATCACGTTATTTCAGACTTATATGTGGAATTAGTCATGTATTCTCAAACATGTTAAATTTAAAAACAGGGTTGTGAATGTTTGGTAATCGGCAATGGTATTAACACCTAGTCACTTCTTACGAAATGCCGGGATAAGAACAGTCATGACGTCATCTTTCCTGATCACAAATTAACGTTTCACTGGAATGGTAGCACCCAAATTGGCATGGTGTGTATTGTTACTTTAAACAGTCTAACTATTGCTTATTTGGCAGCAAATTCTAGTGCCTAAACAATATTTTATTAATTTGTAGTCCCTAATTGTTAAATATGAATATTTAACTAAACTTAACATCACAGATTACTACTGTTTTGTATTAAGTAAATTAATAGTTACATATTTTTAAAACGACTATTGATGTTGTTTGTTTAAAAATATGAACGTTAGATTATTATATAATGTTATATTAGAAATATTAATGTGTTTATTAAGAGAATTAACACAACATACGTTATAAAGACATTAAGATTTTCAAATATATTGTTATTAAATAAACAAATACCTTCACAACGTTCTTTTCCAGGAATGGTGGGCCATGTCCCATTTCTCAGCGTACATTCGAACCTGGAACCGCGTGGTGCACCGCTGGCTACGATTACAGTTCTACAAGAAGTTGGAACCTCACTGTGGCAGGATGTTCACTTATTTCATGGTCTTCCTTGTAAGTACATAAGTGTTTGTTTTAAATCAAGGTGCTTTATTTGTGAAGATACACCAATGTTTTAAAGATTAGAAGTACCTATAACCGCCGAGTGTGTATGAGGAGGTGTTAGTGTCAATGAAGTGAAAGTGGTTAGTAAGGGTTGGGACAGATGGGATCCGGTGTGATGTGTATGTATGAATGTATGTATTGAGGTTAAGAAGCCGCTGTAGTCTAGTGGTTACGACCTTTGACTTCTTATTAGAGATCCTAGGTACGAATCCTAACTCTGGCATATACCAATGGATGAAAGTTAATAATTTATTTTTCATTTAAGTGCATAATTTACAGTCCCTAAAAGTGAGGGTAAACGTCGTGAGGAAACCTGCCTATACCTCAGGTAGTAGTCAGTGTCTGTATACAGCGATACGGTACACTACCTCTCAAGTTGAATGCTGTCTATCTAGTGAAACGCGGACATTTTGGCTCTTACCAAACATATCTTCGAAAATTTTTTTGAGACGGGCATTTAAAATTATCATTTCCTGCATTTTCTTAATAATACTCAATCACTTTACATACATATATTCCTGCTGGAACGATCCTGACAAGTCTCTCTTGCTTCACTCACACACAGTAACCTTCTCGAACATGCTCTTCTGTTCTTTACACTACACTCAGCATATTCATTGATATACAACGAATCAAAGATAGTTAGAAAAAATGGAAAGGGTCAAATAACATGTTCTTGTAAATAAAGGCAATGTAGGTATAGAAGGTTGTCATTGAAAGTACCTAAAACTGCCGAGCGTGTATGCGGGCGATGTACTAAACTAAATGAACCGAAAATAAGTATGTCTACGCAAAATGTGTGTTTCTGTAACAGTGGGTTTAGCCTACTATGAATTTTGGGATGCGGGTGTAGTGTAAGCATGCTTAGGTATAATTATAGCTATTTCGAAAGGATGGATAGGTAGAACCTTGGAACGTGACTTCCGTGGCGTGATTGGTTAACCAACTGAATGCTTATCGTCAGGTCTCGGGTTCGACTACCGGTTGAGATAGAGTTAAGAATAACGCTTTTCTTCTACTTTCCAGGCTGATTGTTGATTATATATGCTACATATGTATTTTATTATATGTATACAACATTTATATGTTTCTTAAATATACGTTGACTAGTATCCTTGACACAAGTCTTAAATTAACTTACCAAGGGGCTAGTTCAATTAGTGTAAGTGTCCTTAATATTATTAAATATTATGTTTCAAAGGTTCTGTCCACCCCAAAATGACAAAATATCTTCCCATTATACGTGTTTGTATACTATTTTCTTGGCAACCCTAGCAAACATTATCCTCTAATTACGAAACCGCTAATTAAAGGCCGCTCTACACTGTAGCCACTTATCCCATTCGACCTCGTTACTTGTACGTGCATAAGGGGCTTTAAAGCGAACCACCTCCTTGGTGCTAAGACTTTATGGGCCTAATTCTTTGCCTCGTGCTAGTTTGAGATTTTTAAAAAGGTAACTAGCTGTCCATCTTGTGATAAATGAAATAGAAAATGTAGAATAAATATGCCAATATCTTATAACGATGCCTTCATAACCTTCTTGTGTAGTCTGTGATAGTCTGCCAACTATGAAAGTCCTGAGTATATGTTTGTATGTATCTTAAAGTTTTTCAATATATGCACCTAAATATTGTAGGTACATTTGATCATGTCAATTAAATTGTACGTTGCTGAAAATATTAACTCATATCTCTAAAAGATAAAAAGGCCGTTTTAGGTTGTTTGTAGTTAGGTAAAATATATGCCAATCTGCCCGTAGCCCTTTGCTCTGTGGTCGTTCAGCTGATCCCAGTAATTGCGAGCCGACCCACTTTCCCGGTCGACGCAAGGAGGAAGGAAATTAAAGCTAAGTCAAAGGAAACTTTGAAGTATCAAAGGCAGCTCTGATACGATCGAATTACAGCCCCTATCGGTACTAGATACAACTTTTAAACAATCACGATGTTTAGGTATTTTATATGTAACAGACATACATACATATAGACGTGGTTAATCCTTTTCGGGTTTGGCAGAACCTCGGATACATATCAGTATCTTCTCGGTTACTTTTTAGCATGAATATTGGTTTTGTAATATCATGTTGCTAACCCGCCTCCATTGATCCCTAGTCGTGGTCTCAAAGTCGTTTATGTATGAGATTGTATAACATGAGATACCTACTTTCTTATGTTAGGTTCCGTGCTAGTCTGGGACGTAAGAACACTGGCTAGCTGCTTTAATCATGAAACACATTTGCTAAGAACGAATGAAACGTTTAAGGCAATAGGCCACTAACCTGTCGTTACCAATGTTCCTTATGACATCCCATCCCCATATATGTTAAAGGTGTCTAAGAGAATCTGTCCACTGCGAAAGAGATTAAAAGACGTGGATAGACGTCTGTTTACATACATACGCTTCACGACTTGTGTCTACACACTTCCTTTTTTTATTATGGATATACGAAATTTCGAAGGCATGTTAGGTATGGGTCATTTAAAGCCCGCGTATCACTAGATAGACAGCACCCAACGTGATAGGTAGTGAACCGAATCGCCGTATATAGGCACTGACTATTACCTATCCTGATGGATAGGCAGGTTTCCTCACGATGTTTTTCCTCACCGTTAGCGACTGGTAATTATGTACGTAAATGAAAAACACATTTAAATTTCATTCATTGGCACATGCCAGAGTCGGGATTCGAACCTAGGACCTTTCTCATACAAAGTCCGAGGTCTTACACATTGGGCTACAGCCGCTTTTTAATATGTTATGTTTCTATATTAATTAATTTTCAGGTGTCAGCAGTGGCCCATGAGTTGGTACTAGCTCTCTCATTTGGGTTCTTTTACCCTGTTCTATGGATGATGTTTGGTGTGATCTGCCCCATATCTATTCCTATCACTTACGGTTTGGGGAGACGGTTCCCCAATCTACTCAATTTGCTTATGTGGTTGGGATTCCTTATTGGAAATGGTAAGTATAATATTAATATTTAGATATACATTAACGTCCTTTAATCCCTTTCAAGGTGAATCCACTGACCCCTCTAACACAGAACCTCGGATATATATATATTCACCGGTCAAGGGCCCGTGTCAACTTATGTGTTTTAACACAAAGGTAGTTCAATATCAGATCAGTAATAGTGTGAAGTTAGTAGTGGACTTGCGCTCAAGGTCACTTTTTACCATAATTATGAAGATTATAATATAATTTATTTTATCTAAAAGCATTAATGTAATTTATGCACATACATACATATGAACTAGAGTCACGTCCTATCCATTTCAGGGTAAACAGAACTAAGGAGACATTTTTATGTGAATTCCCATCACTGAAAAGAATATTTTGTGAAATAAATAATATTTTTATTCTTAGTTTCATACAATTAGCCTTTAAGCCCCGTTTCCGCTGTAAGAACTGAACCTTATCCCTGGAATTTGCATTGAAAGCTTCATTCATTTCCCCTCACTCAAATACTTTTTTCTTCTCCTCATACAATAAATTTGTTTTTTTTTTTCAGGTATTTTATGGGGCGTGTATGCCATGGAATACTTCGCAAGACAGAACTGTCCTCCGTCAGAAAACGATAGCTTTTTCATACCAAAATCCTGGTCATGTCCCCGAGTTGTATTGAAACCAGACTGGACATTCCAAAACCCACTTTCATAGTGAAATATGAAGAATTGAAACAATACATATTATATGGAAATTTATTTATTGAATAATTGCACAATAAGTTAATAGGTTTACAATATAGTGATATTCTAAGTTTATAAATGAATAAAAATTTTATGTTAACTTTAGTTTTCATTCAGTAGCGTACATTTTATACTGAAAAGATGCTAGTATATAGCATTTCCCATACATTGAATCAGAAAATCATACATAAACATTCCAGTCCTTAAATCCCTATCGAGGTGGACAGAACATTAGACACAAAAAACTTAATCACTTTCAGCATTTATATAACGGTTCTGATAGCATCTACATATGTACATACATATATGCAAAATTAACAGGTGGCTAGCCCATCGCCATAGCCCCATTGCAATCAAATGTATTATTTATCCATATACACCAATATCATAACGTTACTTGCTACTAAACACTGAGATACACAATAATACTAAAGACAAAACCTTAGACATAATCGTATGAACATAAAAATCAATCATAATAAAAGGGTTTTTACATATTATAAACGTACCTATTTTCATTTCATTACCTAAATGCGATAGACCAGTTACACTTACGCAAATAGTCTCAAATTAAGACTATTTAAGTCTTTATTAAACTTGTTCTATAGTGGATGGTTCATGCTTTAAATGTTTATTTTACTCTAAACTTAAAAATGAAATGGTGCTAAATACGACAGACAATAGGACAAAATAATTATACCTAATAAAGAACGTATACTAGAAACGACTATACTAATTTGCTATAACTGTTTAATGTAGACGGATATTATCACAATTTCATTTAGATCAAGAATAACACAGGCACGAAATCAGATCGTTTAATAAAGTGCGAGTAGAAAAAGGATTAATATCAATAAACGTATACACAACGTTATTTTAATTATTTTATGTAGAGAAAAATATTATTTGGTATAAAAGTACAAGAAAACATGCCATAAAGTTTTGTGCGAAAAAAAAACACTTTTTCATGATAATGTTATGACGTTTGGAATAAGTCTTTATTATTGATGCATAGAATAATTAGTTGAAAGCAGATTCTGTACTATTCTTGATCTAACTTCTAAACAGAAAGTTATTATTTATTAAAAACAATAATGATTGTACATGAAAAGAAATGAAGTAGCATATAGTTGGTTAAATGAATTTGCTATAAATGTACGTATTGGAATATTGTTTTTACAGGTAATATCGAGCTGATATTAGATTTACTAATAATGAAACAATCTATTTTATAATACTGTACTATTTAGACGGAAATATTTTGACCAGAGTATTCCATATTAGAATCAAAAGTTTTTTGCAGGTAAGATGTCAATTAAAAGCAACAATCAAACAATTAGTATGAAAAAGTGGTCAATATAAAGGAAATGTATTAAAAAATACAAGATAAGGCACATACAACTAAATTAAAAAATTACTATGATATTACTTCGGAGAGATAATTAATGAATCATACATAACCAATCGTTGTACACACAAAAAATCTTTGGAGAAAAAACTAAATTTGGTAGAAAAAATCTAAAATTAATTTCAGTAAAAATATGACACGTCGTTGGCATCTGATTCACAGCCTTAACACAATCAACATCCTAAATAAAAATAAATCCATCAAATGTCATGTTTACGGGGCATAATTGCCAAATTCTATAATCACATAAAGTGTCAAAATTTATTATAAAATGTGTCAAAAACTATTAGTTGAGCTTGGTACATGTTGGGATACGTATTATAGTGAAATAATTAGATTTTATTTCTATTGTTTTGTGTTCTGTACTTATTAAATATAATTGTTATATTAAATTATTCACATCAATGGAAACAAGATACAGGGTCTCAATATCTGTTTACAATCAATGAGAAAAAATCTAGATGCTTATGAACATACGAACAAATCAAGTGAATTCAATCTCAAATACATGTTCTCAAACGTTGACCCACTTAAGTTTCTTGATCATTGGCATTATACTACAAATTGAAAATATTTAACCCTATTTTAAGACTATAGAACATACGTACATATAATGTGACACTACAGATCATCAAACAAACATACTTCATCTTAGTCTAAGTATCAAAAACCTAAGATAACTACAGGATTATTCTAATTTATTACTGAGAACATACCTTTATTCAATTTTCATACTTTGTTCCTTTGAATCTCATTTGAAAAATAGATTATTATTACTAAAAAGTAAACTTATATATGAATCAGTTACATTCAGTACTATGAACTCTAACTTAAGTTTCTTTTAATATAATAATTACGGTAAATGAAAAATCTTAGTATCAAACAAATTTCATAGAAATCTTATGCTTACGTACATAACTAGAGACAATTGAGTAACTTATTGTACATTACAGAAGTTTGTCATTGAAACGGTGGCAGTATTCATTGTAAATCAATTCAATTTTAAACAGCTGGAGTGCGATCAATTTCTTTGAACAGGGATGTAGACATCCTGAAATTAAACAATTATTAAATTATTTATATGCTTTTTACACCTTTTCTTTATTTAATGAGAAATTTCATTCTATAGGCTAATCGCGTTACGTAAATAGTGACGTCATGATATTCGGAGTTTAAACTAGCCAATGAGACGTGAGTAAATTAGAAAAAAAGTTAAATTGACCAATTACAGACAACCGTTGTCACGTCTCATTGGTCAAATCGTGGAGACTATTTTCTTAATGCAAATATACTATTATCACTTTTTCAATTATACTTAATCCATTAATACACAGTTATACTAGGAGAATTGCAAAATAATAGTTTCACATAGTAATTCTACTTGATTATTTAAAATATAAAACAAAGGTTTTAAAGCAATGATGCAACTATTTTACGATCTTAAATATAAAACCATCAAAAAGGCATAACTTTTCAATTTATTTCATGCACGTAGTACGTACATATATACGTGACTTTACATATCAATGAAACACGTAATTATATTGATATAAGATAGGATGAGTAACCTAATGTTGGAAACCGTGTAGCCGGTTTGGCTTAATTTATTCCTATGTCATTCTTTGATTATTTGACTCATCAAGTATGGGAAAATCCCATGTAACTTTTATCTTTATATCAATTACATAATTTTATACATGAGTAATCAGTATTAATTAGAATGTATGATTCATATTATAAAAATGGGAAAGCACTAAATGTGATTGGGATGAAACAGAACATACAACATACCAGTGTTTGTACATGGTTATATAACTACAATACAAAGGATAGCTTGAATAGCCCAAAATCATACGAATGAAAATTACGGAAAATCATTACGTTTGAATGACTCTGAAGCTTAAATTTTAGGGTCATTCAAACCATTGCATAGATTATCCCTAAAGACCTTACAGTATAACTAAATACAAACTTGGCATGCATATGAATATGAATCTAATATAAAATTATATAATATATTATTGATCAAACATCATTTACATACATATATCAATAAGATTAATAGATAGACTATGTAGGACAAGATTGAACATGCAAAACGATACTCACTTGCTTATCATGTGCTTGTAAATGTAGTACGGAATAATGGTTATGTTTACAACAGAAGGGCTCTGCTCGATAATTTTTGATATCTCCTTATCTTTCATTCCGACTACGTTCACTGTGTTTACTTCCAATAACTGATGCTCTGTCAATAACCCGTTTCTTGCTGCAGATGAATCTTTGACCAGGCCTACTATCTTTCCATCTTTGAACTGGAAGCCAATGTGGCCTAAGGAGTCTTTGTGTAGCGTTACTGTACGCTCGAATGGCCTGGAAATAATGTATATAATTAAGAATTTGTATTACTTGTATAATTACATACTACATGTACATTCATATTCCTTATTCCTTTTTGGAGTAACTTTCGATGTATACAACTACCTCTACTTTGGAGTTACAAAAACATTTTAGTGACATTTAGCAAAATTATTTGGGTCAGAATGGCATTGATATAGAATATTGGTTTCTGTTTTAATAATTGTTTCTATTTTTCAACATAGTAGCATCATTATGTTAACTCATATTATGTAGTTGTTATTATGTTGTTTCAATGTGAGCAATTTTCATATCATATTAAGTCACTTGCTATTTGTGTATTAATACTGATATTGGTGATTTATTGCCCTGTTTCCTTTATTCACTTGTATGCAGTGATAGTTAAACAGAATTATAATTAGACTAATAACATTTCAGAGACCACATTGTAATACTCATTACTTATTATAATACTACTAAGTTTCTTGTGGTAGTCTGAGACATAAAAAGAATGCTAACTGGCTGCCGTTCTTCCTGGCATGTCGTAGTAGGCGACTATGGGACTAGGGGTAAATAGAATCTATTGGGCAATTGGCTAGCAACCTGTCACCAATGTTCCCTACAACATCAACAATATACAACATCACAACTCCAATATGCTATACAGTGACCTAAGAGATATTATATCTCTGACGTTCTGTCAACCCAAAATGGAAATAAAGGACATTGTGCACTACTTAGTAGTATACAATAGATATAGCATCTAAGGAACTGATTGATTACAATGTTATTAGATTTCCTTCTAACCAACTAAATTAGTACCTTTGTATTAAGTGACTATCTAGTGAAGTCCATCATTACTTTTGGCTTGAAATATGACTCACTATTCTGCGTATTAACTTGTGACTCAGAGGGAAATCTGGCAATTATTAGGAAAGATGTGTGAACTAGGCTAAGAGACAGTGCTGAGAACTAATACTGGAGCCTAAGTCACATCATGTTTATGGTATGCTTGCTCAACTCATTCAAGGTAGCTGAAGAGAAAGTACTGGGTCCTGTTATGTTGTGACTCATTGGAGCAAATCTGGTTTGTTTGGTCAAGTGAGTAATGTGGTTACAAAGGATCTAAATACTAAACAAACAGTGTGCTTTAAAATGATAAGTATAGAATTATGTTTAATGTCTTATTTCTTAATAGAAAGGATATGGAGAGAAAATATCTATGTGAATATTATACAACTATGTATGGTATTTTGCATAAATATATTCATTTACCACTATTGTTACCATACTATCAATATAAAAAAACTGATTGTTAATACTAGGCAGTACAGCAGATTTCATTGAAAACAGCCTTGGTTTAGAGCAAATTCATAACACAGAAGTTAAAGCAAAGTGTTAATTGTGCTAAGCAAATATAGTATGTAGGTGAGTTATTTTTAAACATAAATGAACCTCTAGAGATCTGTACATAATAATATAAACATACTTAAAACCTAATACACATCAATGCTAAAAGTCACCAAGGAGATTCTGTCCACTCCAAAAGGGATTAAAGAGTGTGTATGTATGTATATATCCAAATTATAACACTATAGGATAATAAGTTACATGATTCCTATAACTGGTGGAAATACAGTTTGTACTGTATCTTATGTTATAACAATTAGAACATAACTTTTACAGTAACATGTCCTTGATGTTAAAGAGCAATTTGTTTCACTGGATTAAGAAACCATTGAAGGTCACTGTTAAATTAGCTAACACTACATTTGTTCTATTTACAATGATAATGAGGATTAAATTTGGACTGCTTCCTATTGTTTTCTATTTTTGTTTAGTTAAAAGGTTTTTGAAGAAGAAGTTCTTCTATTCTTAGAACATCTATTTCTGTAGATATGTATTTTCAATTAGTAGAATTGAGATACGTTTGTTTCTAATGAAGTAACACACACATATCTAACATTAAATACTGTTCAATGTCTTAGAAATCACACATTAAATTGTGAGCACATAAATATAGCATTTAAATACTGCATTAACTATTATTGTACTATTAACAGATATCTTTAGGAGGGATTTAGCTTGTCCCATAATACTTTCATGTTAAGTTTCAATTTCATGAACTACTGTGTATAAACTCAAGGGAGTTATAAATTAATCATATCAAGTACAAACTAACCAATTAATTAACTACCTAACAAACAATTAATTCCTAAGTAGTCAATGAAAAAGTTAATGTTTCAATTTACCTGTCTCTAACTGCCATAACAATGCCATTGACTGGTGCCTTCCTTATTAACTCATGGCATTTGTCCATAGTCATACCAGCCAGTGCAATTCCATTAATCTCTAGTATCTGGTCTCCGAATCTCAAGCCAGCTTTTGCCGCAGGACTGTCAGCCGCTACGTAGCACACAAAGATGCCATTGTTTACTGAATGAAGTCGTAGACCACACTTTCCGTTAGAGTCCTTACACAGTATTACTTGTCTTATAGCCTGGGTTACTACGGATTTTGGGAATGTCAGTGATTGTGAGGATATTGGGGCGACAAAGTTACTCACTGTTCCTGATTGCACCTGTAAACAATTATGAATGTTTAATGGAATATTATGAAGGGTTTAAATTATAGCAAGGCTAGTAATGCTTTTTATGCAAATGTGTAAACAATAAATGAAAGCAAATCTTAATAAATAAAAGTTAACTTATTGCTTTTTTAGTTAATTATTATTTTCAGCATATTATAATAATTACCTTAAGTAATTAATCTTTGTGTACAAAACAAATTAATTAAAAGATCAATTAAGTTACAAAGATAAATTATAAATGGAAGTTTATGAAAACACTTACAGATTGAACTTGATACTCTGGCATATTCAGTGCGATCACATCAGCAGATAATTCCAAGCCCATGTAGTCTCCTAAGGCTGGATACACAGTGCCTGATGGTTCACCATAAACCGATGGTGCTGTGGGTTGATAGTTGGTAGCAGCATGATAATGCTCCAGTTGGGCCTTAGCCAAACTATCCACTTTCATATCTTCTAGCGACGGATAGAGCGACATGATTACACTAAAATATTTTAATTACAAGATTAGTATAAATTAGGTCAAATTAGGGAGCTTCCTTCTAGGATGTCGAATAATGGAAGCCGGATAGATGAAACAAAGAACTAATAATGTATTACCTAACTGCCCTTAGGTTTTGCAAATGTAATAGATACTTGGAACGAACCGAACGAACTGCTGCGAGAATAGCGAGATAAGACGATGATTCACACAACAATTTATAGACGGAACACCAGTATCAACGAGCGAACTAGACGGCCAGCTCTCGCTTATTATTAAATCCAATAAACAAACAAAAACACAACTCAGGCAACTGAGCTACTTTGACGTTTGAGGTTCTAAGACTGACAAATACGACAGTTACAATAAAATGTTATAAAAATCGTATAGAATTATTGAGACACAATATTCTGTGATAAGTATTACATACGCCTCCGGGGAAGTTCAAGCAAAGATAAGATAAATAAAAGTTTCACTATTTCTACAATTTAATTTGTGCAAATGTAGTTAGAGATCCCGCCATATAAATTGGCAGTTGGGGGCGTCGCCACAGTCGCGTAATTCAGTGTTACCAGTAAACACGCCAAAACTAGCACTCACTGTGCCATACGGCTCGATACATTATAGGTTTCATTTGTAACGGTCTAAAAATATTTTGACTTTTGACTTTGATATATTAATTTGTTTTATTTGAGTTTATAGCTCTGCAACCAAAGACCGTTACAATGAAACCTATAATGTATCGAGCCGTATGGCACAGTGATTGCTAGTTTTGGCGTGTTTACTGGCAACAGTGAATTATGCAACTGCGGCGACGCCTCCATCTGCCATAATATATTCAAAATTATAAATATCACAAGCTCTCTTTGAAAGTTATCTTATGATCTAAGTATAAATTAAAAAAAACTATTTCAAACATGGCACTGAGCATTGTCTTTACATATTTTTTACCGAGGTTAGATCAGCGGAGACCCTAGCTTGGAGAAGAACTAACAAGAAACTCCGGAAATCAATTTATTATAATCACTATTAACAAACATAAAAAATACAAAGAGTGGGCAAAAAACACAACGCTGGTAATACTAAATTTACCTTTCATACAAAATAACACGCAATTGCGGAAACGTCAAATTTAGTTCCAAGTTTGGCTACTGCCAGCTTATGTGGCGGGATCTCTATAATAAAGTCTAGAGTACCCGCCACATAAGGTGGCAGTTGGAGGCGTCGCCACAGTCGCGTAATCCAGTGTTGTCAGTAAACACGCCAAAACTAGCACTCACTGTGCCATACGGCTCGATACATTATATTGAGGTTTCATTTGTAACGATCTTTGGTTGCAGAGCTATAAGCTCAAATAAAACAAATTAATATACCAAAGTCAAAAGTCAAAATATTTTTATTTAAAATAGGCCCTATCATAAGCTCTCTTTGAAAGTTATTTTATGATCTAAGTACAAATTAAAAAAACTATATATTGACAAAAGGAATATATATGAGTGAAGTGGAAGTGGTTACGTAGGGGCCGGCCTAATAAGACATATCGCTGCTTTAAAACTAAACTGAAGAAACTCAAAAAACACTATTTTGCAAAAAACGTTGTTTTATAATATAGTTGATATATTTTTACATTAAATTGCATATAATTTAAAAAAGTTATTAAATATAAATACATTTTTTTATCTTTTTATTAGCTTAATATGTTTTATGTACTTATTATTTAATCTTTTTGAGATAAAATGTTTTTCGAGTTTCTTCAGTTTAGTTTTAAAGTAGCGATATATGTAACAGTCAGATAGACGCTATATTGAAAAAAGGTGACGTTAGGAGTACCTATAACCACCGAGAGTGTATTAGAGAATGTATGAATGTCAATGAAGCGAAAGTGGTCTGTCAGGATCGGGACAAATGGGGATCCGTGATCTCTGCCTACCCCTCTACAGGGAATCAGGCGTGATGTGTATGTATGTATGTAAAAAAACTATTTCAAACATGCCACTGAGCATTGTCTTTACATATTTTTACCGAGGTTAGTTCACCAACCATTTCGGCTGCTCAAGATGCCACGTCATGAAAACCACGACCGCTCTGATAAGAGCGTAACGATTGAGAAGAAGAAGTTCAGCGGAGACCCTTGGAGAAGAACTAACAAGAAACTCCAGAAATCAATTTATTATAATCACCCTTAACAAACATAAAAATTACAAAGAGTGGGCAAAAAACACAACGCTGGTAATACTAAATTTACCTTTCATACAAAATAACACGCAATGGCGGAAACGTCAAATTTAGTTCCAAGTTTGGCTACTGCCACCTTATGTGGCGGGTACTCTAGTAAAAAAAATAAAAAATATCATATGGAATAACTGACGTTTGTTTGTGTACCTAGAGTACCCGCCACATAAGGTGGCAGTAGCCAAACTTGGAACTAAATTTGACGTTTCCGCCATTGCGTGTTATTTTGTATGAAAGGTAAATTTAGTATTACCAGCGTTGTGTTTTTTGCCCACTCTTTGTAATTTTTATGTTTGTTAAAGGTGATTATAATAAATTGATTTCTGGAGTTTCTTGTTAGTTCTTCTCCAAGCTAGGGTCTCCGCTGAACTTCTTCTTCTCAATCGTTACGCTCGATCGTTACGCATGATAAGATCAGAGCGGTCGTGGTCTTCCTGACGTGGCATCTTGAGCAGCCGAAATGGTTGGTGAACTAACCTCGGTAAAAATATGTAAAGACAATGCTCAGTGCCATGTTTGAAATAGTTTTTTTACATACATACATACAGATCACGCCTGATTCCCTGTAGAGGGGTAGGCAGAGATCACGGATCCCCATTTGTCCCGATCCTGACAGACCACTTTCGCTTCATTGACATTCATACATCCTCTAATACACTCTCGGCGGTTATAGGTACTCCTCGTCACCTTTTTTTCAATAGAGCGTCTATCTGACTGTTACATATATGTCTTATTAGGCCGGCCCCTACGTAACCGCCCTTCCACTTCACTCATATATATTCCTTTTGTCAATATATAGTTTTTTTAATTTGTACTTAGATCATAAAATAACTTTCAAAGAGAGCTTATGATAGGGCCTATTTTGAATAAAAATATTTAGACTTTTGACTTTGGTATATTAATTTGTTTTATTTGAGTTTATAGCTCTGCAACCAAAGATCGTTACAAATGAAACCTCAATATAATGTATCGAGCCGTATGGCACAGTGAGTGCTAGTTTTGGCGTGTTTACTGGCAACACTGGATTACGCGACTGTGGCGACGCCTCCAACTGCCACCTTATGTGGCGGGTACTCTAGGTTAGATAGAGATCCCGCCATATAAATTGGCAGTTGGGGGGCGTCGCCACAGTCGCGTAATTCAGTGCTACCAGTAAACACGCCAAAACTAGCACTCACTGTGCCATACGGCTCGATACATTATAGGTTTCATTTGTAACGGTCTAAAAATATTTTGACTTTTGACTTTGATATATTAATTTGTTTTATTTGAGTTTATAGCTCTGCAACCAAAGACCGTTACAATGAAACCTATAATGTATCGAGCCGTATGGCACAGTGATTGCTAGTTTTTGGCGTGTTTACTGGCAACAGTGAATTATGCAACTGCGGCGACGCCTCCATCTGCCATAATATATTCAAAATTATAAATATCACAAGCTCTCTTTGAAAGTTATCTTATGATCTAAGTATAAATTAAAAAAACTATTTCAAACATGGCACTGAGCATTGTCTTTACATATTTTTTACCGAGGTTAGATCAGCGGAGACCCTAGCTTGGAGAAGAACTAACAAGAAACTCCGGAAATCAATTTATTATAATCACCCTTAACAAACATAAAAATTACAAAGAGTGGGCAAAAAACACAACGCTGGTAATACTAAATTTACCTTTCATACAAAATAACACGCAATTGCGGAAACGTCAAATTTAGTTCCAAGTTTGGCTACTGCCAGCTTATGTGGCGGGATCTCTAGACAGACTTCGTTTATTTTGGTCGTATCTTTTTAATATAATTAAGTATAATAACTATTTGAAACATTATGGTGTTAATTTATTGCTCAACACTAAAATGAAACAATGTAGCTTTTGTGTTTGTCTTTTTAGTGAAAACTATTCGTGTCCAAAGTCAATAAATTAATTTATCACCTTGTTAAGGTCTGAGACAAATTACAGTTCCTGTACATTATTATTTATTGTTATAAACGAAATGGGAGCTACCAGTAAACTTCGGGAACCATCGTACGTAATGTTTCTTACACTCTTATATATTTATAACCATAGATTTCCATAATGAAATAAAGTTCTTGACCCAACTAAAATCCTTAACTAATAAGTGAATAACCTTGTTTAGCAATATTATTCCTTGCTAATAACATAATTCCTTGCCTTGTGAATTAATACCAATTACAGCAGAACATTGAAAAATCTGTTAACTAAATGTCTTATTAGTAAAATACACTATTTTCAGCCGCTGCCGTGTATGGGAACGTGAAAGAAGGAATAGGTTTAATCAAGCAATAGACAAACTAGGTGAACTTATTAAGAAAGAAACTATAGCAAAGGGAAACGAAAATGTTAATATTAATTATAAGAAAATGGAAGTTATTCAAAAGGCAATACTTTATATTGAAGAAATAATTTTGGAAAAGTCAAAACTGAGTAAGTAACCTTCACCAGTAACTGATCTCCAGTAGTGATAATATATTAATATACTACTGCACTTTATTTTAATTAGTCTAACTTAATGCTACTCCAAAAACAACAGTAACAA